>ML793170.1:287947-302909 GCA_009831015.1 Picea engelmannii
TAGGCATGTGAGACTAAAGAAAAGTTTGATGAAAATGCTAGTCTCTTGTTTTTAAAGTTAAGGAAGGTTTGCAGGAATGTGATCATATACACTAGGTCTATTACAAAGCTACAAATCAGATTTGGATGATGAAATTGATGAGGACTTTTGGTTGAGGTACATGTTGAGTACATGGTTGAGACAAGTAGTTGATGAGTTGACAGATACATGAGGTGTATGGTTGATGTTGTTGGTACATATTGATGAGTTATAGTTGATGAGTAGTTGACACATGATTGGTACATACTTGGTACATGGTTGGATGCACTTGTTTATGGTAGAGGTTGATTACAAGTTGGTGCATGATTGATGCACTTGTTTATGGTACAAGTTGATTACAGGTTGAGGTACAGGTTGATGCATGGTTGATGCACTTGTTTATAGTACAGGTTGATTACAGGTTGATTACAGGTTGAGGTACAGGTTGATGCATGGTTCAGATTTATTGGTACAGGTTTACAGCGGTATATCTCACAGTGATAGTGTGGCAGTGGTTCCATCATTCTACTTCTACTTCAAGGTGGCAGGACAGGGAAAGGATAGGTGGTTGTAGCCACCTTCCGGTTGTATCCGGAGAACATTAGGGGTTGTAGCCTCCTTCTGGTTGTAGCCAGAGATTTGGGGAGTTGGAGCTTCCCTCAGGTTGTAGCTTGAGAAACTAGGGGGTTGGAGCCTCCTTCCAGTTACAGCTGGAAAACAAAGGAAGTTGGTGCTTCCAATGAATGTAATTCTTCAAGACATATAAGAAAAAGCATTATGTGGTTTTCTCCCAATTTGGGTTTCCACGTAAATCACTGGTGTACTGTGTATGTGTGTGATTGTTTATTTATTACTGCTCATTATTGGATAATAATTCTACATTGATATAACATTTGAAGAAAAAAGGATTATAATTACGTTATTACTGATTCACCCCCCCTCTCAGTAATCCAACAAATAAGAAGAAGAATATTTCAAACACTTCATTGTAGTCTCAGAATATAACTGTAAACATAACTCAATACAATTCAAAATTAGAATTTAAAAAATGTATTATAAGCACTCCAAAATATATAAAATAATCAAGAAGAACACCTACGATGCAATCAGTTCTGACAAGCCTAGGCCCCACATCGACAAGGTAGAGTATTACAAACTGTTTATTTCCTATGAAGTTACTAAACCCTTTACAATCAAGTATTCACTTTCACTACCAACAGAAAATGGATGACTTCAAGAGGGCCCTCCAACTAATGGGGTCCTTGTTGAGTTTGGGAAGGATGTGAAATTATTGCCAAAAATCTCCAAATGCACATGGAATTGCAAGGCCTAACCAAGCTTTACAAATATCTTCATCGCTTCAAATGGAAGTCTGAGACAGTAACTCTGTTAAAATTTGGATTTCGACAAATACATAAATGAAAATTCCATATACCATGGAGAACATTTCCATAAATACATAAATGAAAATTCCATTTACCATGCTCCCAGATACAGTGAGACAAATACCCCACTGCCAACCTTGTTATTAGCATTTCAGGATACCTAAATCAAAAGGTTGAGATAGATGACTAACACCTCCAAGTCCTCACTTCATTGTCCAATATATAAAATCATTCTGATATCAATTAAAATCTATTTTAAAATGAATAAGAGATTTTTTTTTTTTATGTTGTCCAAAAAAACCTACGTGATCTTGTTCCTCGTATTAATTGTTGTGGGGTGTTTATCCCAGGACCATAAATGCAATGGTGTAAAGGGCAATGACAGTGGTCCAAAACTACATAACATAGTTAATAGGCAAGTTCAAGCAGGGTATGCAAATGCACTATGGGAAGCACCAGCATAGTTGATTGTAACCTCAAGAAACCTTTCAGAAAAGCGGCTTGTTGAATTGGTGTTTCAAAACTATGGCCAACTACTATTAAAACTCATGCAGTACTTTCAGACCTCAAGCAACTGTAACCGACACTCAGAGAAGTTGTCTGAAGCCTTTGTTTAATTGTTACAAAACTTCAAAAATAACCAATATTAAACTTTGTGCAGTAATAAGAAATAGTTGTCATTTCATATCAATAGAAGCCACAACTACTTTTCCAGTATTAGTTTGTTTGACAGTTAGAGAGTATGATGCCGATATGACTTGCATTTTTTCAGTGCATAATTGCAAGTTGGTTAAAAGCCATGTATATGGAACACAAACTTCAACAAAATACGATATTATAAAGAGTTTGCAGAAACCAAGCAAACAATCAAGTAAAAAATGAAAATGTTTAAATAAACTCATAAATAAAATCATAAAGGAAATTCAAAATTTTAAGGGAAATTTTAAGGGTTAGATGACATACAATAAAACTCAACTTTTTTGTGAACTTCAATAAACAATATTTCCTCCTTTTGATTAATGATTTGACTTGGTGTATCAAGACAAGGTCAATCACAAATACGAAAATGTAATCACTTTTGAAACTTTGGAAGTATTTGTGACTGCGCTTCATGATACAAACCGAGCATCAGGAACAGAGATGGCCAATGATGTTCAAGAGAATCACTAGTGCCAAATGTAAAGAGAAATTGTAAATCTAGGCAAGATTACTACACATATCTTAACATTGTATATTTTTTGTATTTGAAGTGAAAGAATACCTAAGACAAGAGGATAAAAATATAAATATGAAGATCATGCACAGGATGAATTAGAACAAACAATGGACATGCAATTCCACATATTGAACTGCATAAGTTGTCAACCTCCTATTGGTACCTATTATTGGCAATGCATATTTGTTTTTTTTCTCACCCATCATATTAAGATTCAGACAACTCCCTTCAAAGAATCAAAGCATGTTAGTTTCAACTTTCTCCTATTTCTAACAACAGAAATTTTATAAAGCTCAAAAATTTTGAGATTTATAATCTTTGTTGCCCCTGAATATTTACTTGACGGCTTGATCCGCTAATTCTTCATTTCCAGTTTCTCTTTTGGCACTATCCTTAAAAAAATTGCTATACACCAGCAGAATAATCTCCGATCAAAAAGATTTTGAACAACCAAGCAAACTCAATTCAATTATATGTAATGTATAACTTATGAATCTGATTGTGAAGAAATATTATTCTATGTGCACAATTACATTACGATAATCTAGTGTAAATGTGTTATATACATGGAAACTTGCTAACAAATCATTAATGGTTGATTTGTCTTTAGAATATTCATTATATGTAAAAAAAAATCAATCAGGTAATTCTTTCTCCAATTGCTCCCCTCTCAATATGAAATTCTTTGGAGCATTGTTTTTAGTGTGTATACTACAATTCAATCGATTGGAGTAGATGAATGGTCGTTTTACTTTGCAGTTTGTACAATAAATCATTGTCTCCTTTACTTCTCTAGAAGATGTAATCAAACAATTGCATATTGCACATGTAGGATCAAAGGGATCTGTATATGTTCTTGTTGGCATCAATGTTCCTTGTATTTGCTACAAAATTGGTATAAAAAAATGAAGTTATTAATCTAATACCAAATCAATATATGTAAAACTATAAAGTTTTATGTACACTTGTTTACCGTGTATAAAGTAGACGGTGAAGCAATCATTTTTTTCTGATTTTCTATTTTTCTCTATGTTCTTAATGAGCATATAAATGTTGATTGTGAGGTTTTAAAAATTTGTCCTTTCTTTTTAACTATATTTTTTAACAATATAAGTAGGAACTAGTTTTGTTGTAATTCTTTTTCAATGGAAGCGTAAATTGGAAAAGGAGTATCATGTACTTGAACCTGTTGCATAAGAATCATTTGTGAGACATAGAACAAAAAATTAAAATTAAATCAGTGTATTTGAAACATAACAATAAATATATATTTGAAACGCAACAATGAATATGGACTTACAATTGCTTTATCATCAATGTTATAAAGATCTATAATTATGCAATTGTTGTATTTGAGAAGAATCAATGTTCCATGCAAACGGGAGGTATGTTTTCAACTATGCTTGATTTGGTTAATGAAAGTGTTTTTTCACAAACACCACCATAATATTTGTTTTTTCTATTATTTGAAAAACATTTATGACAATCCCAGCGTATCGAACAATCTTTTGTTCATGTTGTTCAATGAGTTGTGTAGGCACAAACAATGTTATTTTCATTTCATCTTTACTGTCTGTCAAATCCGCATGAATTATTTGTCGTGTCTTATTTGCTTTTTCTAAAACCGTTGTGTATGTGACTAATACATCACCATGAAAAACATTTCCAATTATATTGTTGTTGATATCCTCAATTGATAATGGTGATTCCAATGTTTTCAATGTGTTGATGAAAATGAGATGAAATTAATGTTTGAAAATAAAATATATTTACTGTAAAGAGAGACACTTAGACATTTATGAATAAATATATCTATTCACAGTTTTATCCTTCTCTTCATATACCACACCCTTCATTCAAATTATTTATTTTTATAATTTGGTGGTTTTTTTTAGAGGGGTGAAAGTGCACCAAAAAAAGACTATATTTTGAATACAAATAGTGTTTTTGCCAAAATTAATGATTTATTCCAAATAAAGAGTTATTCTTACAAAATATTCAAAACCACAATGTTTTTAGTATTTTCGATCTCAAGAGTGGTTTTTGGAAAATTGGAATATAGCTAGCAAAATTATTAAATATTGGGTTTATGGTACCACCTAGCCAATACCAATGGAGAGTCATGCTCTAATTCCAAACAAAGATGGAAGACATTTTTAGTGATTTAGATTTTATAATTGTCTATATATTATTTGATAAAGATGGAAACTTGGAAATCTAGGGTAGAGTTCAACCTATGTTATTCCAATTTTCATGGAGTTAAAAAGAAATTGGTATTTATTGTATGAAAAAATAAGTTTTACAATGTTGTTTTTTATTCACCCAAGTAAGTAGAAATTCTACATTGAAAACTATAAGAAATTAATAAATCTTAGAATTGTTTGAAAATAATTTAATATATGTGACGAAAATAACAAAAGTTAAAAATAGTTACCTTTTTGGTTCACTCTCCTCTGGTTTGTATTCTTTGTCTCTACCATTTCTTGGGAACTAAAAAAATTACATATAAAATCAAGATAGGGAAAACATGGACTTAAAACAAAATGCATGAAACATTTGAAATCTAATGTACTATGATATATAGAATACATATGTGGTGAACACATGCCAAACATTCAACTTATTATTTAAATGAAAATAACTCACTTATGAATAATCATTAATTAACATGTCAATTGTAGAATAAATATAAAAATACTAAAATCATAAAATCCTTAAAAATAAGAAATGAGAGAAATTAATGTTAAATGGAGAATAAAATCAAAGAACTCAATTTAATAGCACATTCTAATGACCTTTTTTTTCTTTTTGTTCATGTTCTTGTTGTGTTTCTTCAATTGTAATATGTTTTTTGAAAATTGAGATTAGCATGGTTCTTAATTGTGAAGTAGAGAAGAGATGTTAGGTGAAAACTAAAACATTTGAAATCTAATGTACTATGATATATAGAATACATAGGTGATGATGGGAAACTAACAAGTTTTTTTTCCAAAGATACAAATTAATAACACATATTACTCACTTTTTTCTTTGAAAAACATGGACTTAAAACAAAATGAATAAAAGATTTGAAATCTAATGTACTATGATATATAGAATGCATAGCTCATGAATTGTTAATGTATACTTTCCTGTTAAGTCTCAAAGTATTAAGCATGGGAAATTTACAATGTTATAACAAAAAAATGTCAAAATCAATACAAAACTAACATGTTTTTTTTCAAAAATACAAATTAATAGCGCATACTACTTACCTTTTTTCTTTGAAAAAGATGGACTTAAAACAAAATGCTTAAAACATTTGAAATCTAATGTACTCTAATATATATAATACATAGCTAATGAATTGGTAATATATACTTTCCTGTTAAGTTTGTGGCACAAAAAGATTACAATGTTATAACAAAAAAAATGTCAAAATCAATACAAAACTAAGAGATTTTTTCCCAAAAATACAATTTAATAGCACATACTACTAACCTTTTTTCTTTTTGTTCATGTTTTGGTTGAGTTTCTTCAATTGTAATATGTTTTGGTTGGGCTATATCTTCATTCCTTATGACTTTACCTTTTAAACTTTTATCCATTTTCCTAGTTTTAAGATATAAATTAGATCAAACAAAATATGAAATAGATAAAATATATAAAAACATTTAGAAATTATTTAGAAAATACACATAAATAATATTTAAAATAACAAAATTAAAATTTTGAAAATTATTGATATATTAATAATAATAGAAAACTATTGATATAATAATAATAATATACTAAAAATAAAAGATGTATTAACACTGATAGAGTAAATAAAAAATGAATGAAAGGATAAGTTTATTTATTGTATGCTTTTTGCAAAACAGATAATACCTTTTACAATGAATATGTTCTAAATGCACATAAACAATATTTAGAATAACAAGTCTCTTAAAAAAAAATAAAGCCTCCAATCGTAGCTAATTTATCGTTAAATAAATCTCAATAAATAAATATATATATATATATATATATAGACCTAATAATATTATTATCCAATAAAGTAAACTTATATAGATAATATATTATAAGTTATTTAATAATATTATTATTCAATAAAGTAAACTCATATATATAGATAATATATTATAAGTTATTTAAAGGACCTTAATATATTATAAGGTAATAATAATATTAAGTTATATATAATATTATTGGATTTTATCTTTAAATTATAATATTTAAGGTAGGGAATAGATGAGGCAGGACCAGTATTGAAAAATTTGAATTAAATCAGTTTTCCTAAGCATGGAAAAGGGATTTCAAGTTTAAAATAATATTTTTATGTATTAAATTTTCACATATTACTTTGTTGTGTTAAATAAGGTGTAATTTTGGGAATAGAATAAGGAATGATGTTTGATTATCAAAATATGATTTAGATACAATTTTATAAGTTTTATTTTATTATTTTAACTATGTTCTTTTAAAATAGAATAAAAAAATATTTAATTATTAAAATGTTAAATAAAATAAAAAAGAATATTTAATTATTAAAATATTATTTAGATCAAATTTTATAATTTTTATTTTATTATTTTAATTATATTTTTAAAAATAAAATAAAATAAAATATTTGATTATTAAAATATGATTTAAATTAAATTTTATAAATTTTATTTTATTATGCTTTCTTAAAATAGAATAAAAGAAAATGTTTGATTATTAAAATATAATTTAAACCTTTGTTACCAAGTAATTTTAAATATACATTAGTGTCAAAGTATTTGTAATATATTAATATATGTATATATTGGAATGCTCCCTTCTTTATAAAGATCTAAGTTTTTCTCAACATGTTAGTGTGGAATTTTGATTATTTGATACATACCTTTGTTGTTTTGAGAAAATAAGTAGATAAGTTGTGTACATTTTGTTGGAATATATAATTCCTACTTATCTAATATACTTGCTAATATATTGAGAGATAGAGTTAATCTCTACGTGAGTTGTGTGATCCTATTATTAAGAGGTTGTTAGAGAGTTGGATTTGTGAGATCCTTGTTTGGTGTGTGGTTGAGATACTCTCAACCTCCCCAGTTATCTTTAGAATAAGTTAGATCTGATCACTATCCGTGAGCTCTATATAATGAGCCACAAATGTATCGTATTCAGAAATTCAGTAATCTAATAGTTATGTCTATTTCATTTGTTAATTTGGTATCAGAGAAGGACTGGGCATAACTCCCTCATGGGAGTGCCCAGGAACAAGTGGAAAGTAGAATAAATTGTGTGAGCACGAGCTGGAAAAGAAATATCAGTGCAAAAATTTGTCATTTAGTGAAGACTCGGCTTAGGCGTTACTGCGTGGAGGAGAATCTATAGAAAGGAAGAGCGCATCATATAGCCATATTGAGCACCTTGAGAGGCCACAAGTGTGTAATTCTGTTGTGTGAGTGTGGAGCCCAGATCACTGGAGAGAGGCATCCCGAGTTCGAAGGCAAGAGAAGCGGCGCTAGTGGCTGCGAAGTTGATTGTGGATCAATTGCGCTGCATTCTTCCTCGTCCATTGTCGAATTTTTAAACCACAGCATTTGTTTCCTTTCTATCTATTGCAACTGGAGCAAAGATGGTTGGAGGCGAAGACGAAAAAGTTCATAGATTGTCAGAGGCAAAGACCCAACAGTGCAATCGATCGCAATTGATTTGTTCGAATTTGATTTGGCAAGGTGATTAGGCAGGCGTTATGGATGTCGGTCCGATCACTACCGAAATTCGGTGACTGGGATGTCAACGACCCAGCGACCGGTGAAGGGTTCACCGTAATATTTAACAAAGCAAGGTTGAAGATCACAGAGAAAGACTGGTTCAGTGGAGGTTGTGGATAACTTGATTGTTCCAATTTGTAGCAGGAGTCCCGAATGCTCCAGAGTAGCGGTGCAGGTAACCTCTTCTCATTGGAATGATTATCTATGCAACACCTCTGCGTGGAAGATGGGGACGAGGCGACACAAAGAAGACATGGGAGGCGTGCCCATATTTGTCAAGCCTTGAGGATCCCTTGTATTTTGAAGAGCGAAGGAATGTCATGAGGAAACGCCCCTCGGCTTGGACGGGTCGTGCGTTCGATATTGGGAATCATTGGTGCATTTTCCCGGACTAGGCGATGAACATTGAGATCTGTGATATCGCAGCAGAGATAGCAAGGTGTTTTGGAGATTTTTATACCTGTTTTCTTAGATTTCTTCTCTTTGGTTTTTGGATCGCAATGGCAATGGCAGCCTCCACCATGATGAGATCGTCTCTCAAGGCGGGATCGTTTGTGGAAAATCATCGTACTTCCGTGGAAGCTGATGCAAAAATCCAATCGAAGATAACAAGCACCGATGGCACAGTCAGATTGTCTTTCGAAAGCTTTGGAAGCAATTTCTTCGGATCCATTGCGCAGTTTTGTCAGGGTTTAGCCTTACAAAGTCAGAGTGCTAGGACTTTGCAACCAGTTCAAGCTACTGCAACAGAGACCCCTCCTAGAGTTCAAAAATCCTCGGGAAAGGAGAGGAGCAAGATCGAAATAAATGGATTCGGTCATATTGGGAGGTTGGTTTTGCATGTTGCATTGAGTAGGGAAGATATTAAAGTAGTTGCGATCAATGACCTGTTCATTGATGCCAAATACATGGCTTACATGTTTAAGTATGATTCAACTCATGGGGTATACAAAGGGAGCTTGAAGATTGTTGATGATAAGACTCTTGAAATTTATGGCCACAGAATTATAGTCAATTCTAAAAGGGATCCTGCAGAGATTCCTTGGGGTGATTACGGAACTGTTGTTCATCCATCTAGAAGGAGCCGCCAGAGGAGCCATCGTGGAAGAGTGACGTCACCTGAGTGGAAGTCACTGTAAAGTGTAGCCGTTCTGAGTGATCTACTGCCATTGTTTACTGTAGACGCTCGTGTTGGTTGCTGTGAAGGAGTGCTCAGCCAAAGGAAGCCGCCTTGTTAGTGCAGAGGAGAGCGTGAGATAACTTTTCATTGTTGAGAAAGAGAAGTTGTCTGTTGTTGTTGTTGTTTGTAGAACTCTTTGTTGTCATGAAGCGTATTGAAACCATGAAACTGTGTTTTGAAGAGTCGTCAGCCGAAAGGGAAGAGAGTCTCAGTTGTGCGCTATCCCGGAGGATGTTGTCGTTGTTTGCTGAGGATGTAGAAAGGACAAAGGCATCATTGCTTGGAGGTGTTATAGCAAAATGAAGTGAGGTGTACGTGCTCATTCCGTCAAACTCACACATCCTTCAAATTAAGTCACAAAAGTAAGAAAGTGAGATTGAGTTGTGCTTATATTTCTTGTTTGAATGTGTGATGATAGTTATTCAAGTTCTGTGAAGTGGTTATATGTGTGTCTTTTTCAAGAATGATGATGAGATGTAAATGGACATATGTAATGGGCTTGTAATATTGGGCATATGATTGGTAAGAGTATTGTTGATATTTTATGTACCTGATTGAATGTTGTAATGGGTGCATGATTGGCTGTACCCGACACCCAAGTTTTTGGTCCAAGTTGTAATGTTTAGCCATAGGCAAGCTAAATTCCCCAGGTTTGTTGTAAGCCCTGTTAGTAAGGCATAAATAGGCATATGTGTTGTAGCGTAGAAGCGCATGTGATCACAGGATGTGATACTCTCTCATAGGCAGAGAGGTTGTTGTATCAAGTTGTGGAATTAACCACTAGGGTAGGTACGAGGGTGGCAGGTGTACTCGTATGCTAGCTTGATGTTGAACGCATGTGATCACAAGATGTGATACTCTCTCAAAGGCAGAGAGGTTGTTGTATTGTGGAATTAACCACTAGGGTAGGTACGAGGGTGGCAGGTGTACTCGTATGCTAGCTTGATGTTGAATCGGAGAATTTGAGTCTTCGATTAAGGGGGGGAATGTGAGATGGAATAATATCAGAGTGTGAGGGACCAAGTTACGTTTAAGGGAGAGTTTAACATTGATGAACCATGTAAATGAAAAGCATTCCTAGAGAACTGGCGAGTACAGCGGATGGTACCCATGTATCTCGGTAGATGGACTGTTTTTTATATGGACCTCAACAATTAGATGAAGGTACAGGTTGAAGCAGAAGAAAGTTCAAAAGATTAAAGCCCAGACAATGATGGAGATATGACCACAAAGATATTTAGATAAGTAGTCATTAAGGGAGAGTATTGGAATATATAATTCCTACTTATCTAATATACTTGCTAATATATTGAGAGGTAGAGTTAATCTCTACGTGAGTTGTGTGATCCTATTATTAAGAGGTTGTTAGAGAGTTGGATTTGTGAGATCCTTGTTTGGTGTGTGGTTGAGATATTCTCTCAACCTCCCGAGTTATCTTTAGAATAAGTTAGATCTAATCACTATATGTGAACTCTAAATAATGAGCCACAAATGTATTGTATTCCGAAATTCAGTAATCTAATAGTTATGTCTATTTCATTTGTTAATTCATTTTCCTTTCAAATTATGATTCAATGTTCACATCTGATTTTAAAAAGTGCGCTATACTGTCCAGTTGTAAATCAAGAGAATAAACATTATGTGCATTGTTAGAATTTTATACTCTCTACATTACTTAAGAATATTTTTCGCTAAATTTTCTCTTAACACAGCCGTAAAAGCACGAGGTCATTACAGTCGTGCTTGCTCTTTTTGAATTCTTCATTCATGTAAGTCCAAGCTCTTTTAAATAGGATTAAAATAGTCATGTGTAGTGTTGGAATTTCAAACTGGAAAAGTTCCTTATAAATTTAAGGAACTGGAGTTTGCAATGAAATAATTGTTATTATTAAAAAAAAAAATGCCAATTGATTGACTCCACATGGTTATATTAAATTGGCTCCACATGGTTGCACTTGTGAATTTTGATGGCTATCGTTGTGTGTGCTGTCACATTTACAGTATTCACATGATCGATTTAGACAGCGATATCACTGATGAAAATATTGTTTCCCACTGTGGAACCGTGACATTTCTGCAACTATATTTTTAACAAAATAAGTTTTGGATTTTTTTTTAATGGTGTTGATGGTGAGAGTGGCTTCTCTTACACGAATTTTTGACAGGAAGAAACTTTGGATCCTTTTATGTGGGCGGAGTCGATATTGATGTTTCGGGAAGGTTCCTGCTACAACTTTTTTCGTTCAACTTTGGGCAATAGGTATTTTTTTAATGACAGATGCATTAATTAGAGATTTGAAATGAGTTGTGAACTATCGATCATTAAACATAACTCTTTGACAAAGTGTAACAAAAATGTAGTCCCCATTTAAACATAAATCAATATTAAACATAAATATATTTGGTTAGCTAAAAGTACTAACATTTGGATTCCATGCTGCCCACTGTCCATAAGACCAACTGGCCACAAATTCCATGTGTGGTCTGTCTTTTTGTGAGTCCTCCAAGTGCACAACCGATAACTTCAGTAGTAGATTGATCTAGAAATGCAATCCCATCACTAGCTTCAACATCCCCTCCAATGCCAATAGTAAAGGCAATACCAAACCTAGCACCTATCGTTTCACCATCAAGATATGGATCCAAAGATTTAACAGATAGTTGAAGCAACAATTCTAGCAATGGTAATAATAGTGCTCGACATCCTTAATGGTAGGGTTATGGCGGGTTGCATGTGAGAAACATTTTCCAATCTTACAGCCATTTTGATTTGCTTCCCCAACGGCCTAGGTTTCTACAGGGTTGAAATACCAGAACTTTCCAACTTTACACTTCCAAGGTTTCCATAGTGAGAAGACCAGATTAGCAGAACGTGGAGAATTTTAAAGCCTCTTCAAACATTTCTTCCCAACGTTACACTTCCAAGGTTTTCATAGTGAGATGTGAAAAAATTAAGCAGAGATAGATTTGATGCAACACACTACACATTTGATGTGTATTCTCTTAATATGAACATGTATAGTTACACAATAACACTTATTCTATTAATATGAACATGTATATTTACAGAATATGGTTACAAGACGTTACAGCGTTACCAACTCCTGTAACGGTAAACTAACTAACTAACTAGTTAAGGATGTAATTAGGTATTCTCCTTAACACTCTCCCTTAATTACATCCGGGAAAAACTATCACTATCACCAGTGTCCAATGCAATAATGCTTATCACCAGTGTCCAATGCAATAATGAAATAGACTTCACACTCCCCCTTAAACAAAACTTGGTCCTAACTCTGAGATTAATATCTCACATTTCCCATGTTAATCGAAGATTCAAATTCTCCGATACAATCCGATACAATCATCAAGTTAGCATACGAGTAGACACCCTTGTATCTACCAAAGTGGACTTCATACCACATTCATTTATCAAAGTGGACTTAATACCACATTCCTTCTGGCCAACGCCTCAAGCTGCTCGAAACCAGGGATAGTTGTGATGTATCATGGCCAGCGTTTCATGTTTCATGTTGCTTGAAACCAAGGATACATGTTACATGATCACATATTGACATATGTAGGCCTGATTCAATCAGGGCTTACTGAACATGAGGAACAAAGCTTGCCTATAGCAAGGCTCACAACTTCTTACAAATGGGACCAAAATACTTAGATCAAAAAACTTATTGGAGTGTCGGGTACAACCGAACATGCACCCCTAAAATTACAACAATTCATTTCTTATGTATTTGTTGATGAATGAAAAAACCAAAAATTTAGTTATATTTTGTTGCATGTCTCTGCCCATCTTACTTTTTTGCGATTTTATTCATGCATTTTTTACTGCTTAATAATGCGGAAACGTTGTCCATAAAATGGCTTGGTGTCAACGATTCTTTCTCTTCAACAATAGAAGAGGAAATAATGATTCTTGCGACTTCTTCTCCTTGGAAGCCTCGATTTTATTTCTTGTAGACTATTTGCTCCATGACGACTCTTCCGATTTTCTTTCTTGTAGACTATTTGCTTGCTCCATGAGGACTCTTCTTCATCTATCGACTTTGTTGTTGTGGATGGAATATGCTTCTTCGATTCACATAACTTCTTATCTCTTTGCAACTTTCTTTATAAATGCCAAAATAAATCTCATCACCGTGCTTAACATCTTTTTTTCTCTTGAATTTACCTTCATCTTGGATTTCCTTATTCTTCTGCCATTTGTTAGAGTCGCAAATTCTAACAAAATAACTATACCTATATTAAGTTAGCTAGACTCAAGAAGATTCAATACATTTTTCCAAGACACAAATATTTTCTCATATCACTAAAGCATTAAATTTATTTTCATCAACTTTAACAACTTACACAAGCAACAATTCAACACACTAAACAAACTATTCCCAATCATTTTGAGAATTTCATCCAAATCCACTTCAAACATCACATTTACATGTGACACTCTCCATAGGTCTATGGTTTGTCCTTAGAGACTCGTCAACTTTATGACTATAGATTGTGGATTTATATCAAATTGTGGATCTTATAACTCCACACCAGGAGCAACCCAAAAAATTCTCACGATCTCCTTTAAAATAATAAGGAATCTTTAAATACTAAAGACTTTTTTTTTAAATAACCGAGAGCACATATTTTTATGCATCTTGTAAAATTTAAAATAAAAAACTTCTTCCTTGGTTTCCTCACCGATTAATAACTTCTTGTTTGGCTTCCTCACGGATTAATATAAATTTCTAGTTGCTTCTCCGAGGTTTCTCATGTGCCTGGTAAACCTTATCTTTGTGCTATGCAAATCAGTTTCTCTTATTATAGAATGTGGAAAATTTGTGTGGGCTTTACAGAGCATTTTAAATCTTATAGTAAAATTATAATAAGTACTTTACGTTTATCCTGGTTCACGGCTGAGCCAGCGCAATTGATTTCGTGAGGACTCCCTATATCGTATGCTCACCGGGTGAGTCTTTCACACAGACTTTCGCTGCTCATTCTCTAAGCCTGGTCTCCACAGGCATCCAACAGAACCTCCCTATGTTCTTGCACGCGAGGTTCCTTTCTTTCAAACACTCGAACGGCGGACGACTCAGCTCTACTGCTTCCATACACTCAGACGGCTCGGCTCTACTAACTGATCTTTGATCTCACAATGAGGAGTATTTCTTTGGTAACTTCAACTTTCACATATCTTGGATCCTGGGCCCTTCAGTGATGGAGTGAGATCCAGATCCCGCTCTGATACCATGAAAATATTAAGCAGAGATTGTTGGTGACGTGGATGCTAAACTTATTAATCTCCCCTGCCATTAAATTCTGTCAACAACTCTCCAACTCCCGCATTAATTTCTTCCCTCCTTCTTCTACATTCTTCTAGATATCTGGACGCTTCTGCTAGTTAGCGTGTGTG
>ML793170.1:307678-321731 GCA_009831015.1 Picea engelmannii
TGTTGGTGACGTGGATGCTAAACTTATTAATCTCCCCTGCCATTAAATTCTGTCAACAACTCTCCAACTCCCGCATTAATTTCTTCCCTCCTTCTTCTACATTCTTCTAGATATCTGGACGCTTCTGCTAGTTAGCGTGTGTGTGAAGCTTCTCCCGTCTTTAGAACTATACTCTGTTTTGTAAATAAAAAGTAGCGGCTGTACTCTGTTTCTTCTTCTTGAATGAATAGCTGTTGTTTGCTCTGTTTTCTGTAGCGCAGCCGATACTCTGTTTTGTAATGGATATACTCTGTTTTAATTGCCGAAAATATAAACTGTTTGGGTTGTTTTCTCTGTTTTATCTGTTGGCATTTTGCAAAGTAGATGCGTGAGCTCCAGCAGAGATAGATTTGATGCAACACACTACACACTTGATGTGTATTCTATTAATATGAACATGTATAGTTACACAATATGGTTACAAGATGTTACAGAGTTACGAACTCATGTAACGGTAAACTAACTAACTAACTAGTTAAGGATGTAATTAGGTATACACAATATGGTTACAAGACGTTACAGAGTTACCAACCCCTGTAACGGTAAACTAACTAACTAACTAGTTAAGGATGTAATTAGGTATTTTCCTTAACAGACAACCAGGTTAGCAATGTTAGAAGTCTTGGCCCTCTTCCCCAACAATGTCTTTTTGCCTCCAATCATACTTATTTGAGGTACTCATAATGCATTATCAACTCCAAATGATGTTAAGAAAGTTATGGTAAGTAGTGAGTATTTCATATTTATGCCTAAAACCACCTAGATTTTGAGTCCATTTTCTTCTACAGAACAAATATCTTGAATAAAAAATGACTAATGGTCTTATCTGCAAGATGGATGAAATCAGAATTTGAGTTCTATTGCTTCCATTTTCAATCATTAGGAATAAAACAATCTTTTCCCAACAAACTTCTTACTTCAAAGGTTAAGGGTCAATCCCTCGAATAAAGTATTACTAATGGTCTTGTGTGCAAGGATGGATGAAATGAGAATTTGAGTTCTATGGCTTCCATTTTCAATCATTAGGAATAAAACAATCTTTTCCCAGCAAATTTGCTACTTCAAGGGCTAGTCCCTCATTTTTCTTTCCAATCGTACGAGAAAGAACCCTTGACTTTCATGCGGAGAATGGACTCACAAAACCCTAATTTCCCCATGACACACACGGTGTGAAGAACACAAGGTATGAAACAAAGGCTTGGGTGTTTCAATTTGTTTACCATACAGAAGGTGTAGGAGGACATAAGGTACTAAACTAAGACTTGGTTGTTTCAATTTGTTTACTACAACTCATCCTATTCTAGTTTAAACAAAGAATAACAAGAAACAAACAAGTTTTTTCCAATGAAAATGCCTATTTTATAGTATATTTTCCGTTCCACTGTAAATTCACAATCAGAGATACGCATTGAATCCTTTTCAAAGTAAAATTTGAACACCTTATGAATCCTTTTCAGCTCATAAGCTAGGTTAGAAGCAAGATAAAAAGATAAATGTATGAAATTATAAAGCCCTAAAAAGTGTATGAAATTGAATATGAATATATAAAGCAAGAGAAGCAAGATAAAAAGAAGCAGAGTTGTCACATGACAAAGCTAACAAAAAGTGGTGTGGAGCGCTCCTTCGAGTTGTTTGTTCTATATTTGGCGAAGTATAGATGTTGAATTTTCACCAAATCTCTAAATATCATTACAGGAAGGGCGCCCATTGCCATAACGGAACCTATGATTGTAGAAAACCAATGAAAACTAGAAGAGATTTCACTAACTATGAAGGATTATTGTTGTATATGTTGCATTTTTGTGTATTTCTTGCAGTGGAATATGACAAGCCCCTAGTTTTTAATCTAAAAAAGGCGTGGCATGCAATTCAGAACACCATACTTCCGTTCTTGATTTTTTCAGCGATATTACGACTGTCGTTGTTTTTTGGGCGTAGGTCGTATCTCAAGGTATAGAAAAACAAATATTATACCTGAGTAAGTGTATATCTCTCTAAGCAGGTTAAATTCCGTCCCATATCTTCACGTTACCTTATGTTCCCTAGCATCCTAGGCCAATGAAGTAGATGACAATGTGGTCTCGGCCAATAGCTCTGGACTGGAGTTGAATCTTACCCGCAGAAGAAGACTACGAAGAGGAAGAAGACATTCAATATCACGTCAGCCTCTTGAAAATTGAAAAATCCAAGTCTTTGTATGCAAAATGCAATTAAATATTCTTATACTAATTTTACGAGTTAGTGCTTTGACAAAAAAAAAAAATTTAAATGAGTTAGTGCTTTGACAAATTTGCTTTTTTTTAATGATTTTAAAATCTTGACAAAAAATATATATTTCAATGTAAAAATTTAAAATTTAAAATTCAAAATCGACCATGAAGAGTAAATCACATTCATTGATTTGGGATGACAACTAAGAATATGCCAGCATCTTCAATTGTTAACCTCAGATTAGAATTGTAAATTAAAAGATGATTAATTGTGCCCATCTCCAATAAATATATGTCTTTCAACGTAAAAATAAAAAATTATTTATTTATTCAAAATAACAAATAAATTTTATAAACATAACAAAAACTCACCAATTAATATACAAAATGAAACAATTAATATTCAAAATCGACCATGTAATAGCTAGTCAACTATGGTTGACTTCAAGGTGAAAGATATAGTCTCGAGTCAGAGGCCGGGACTAATAAACACGAGTATGGAAACATCTTGGACTATGCCAGAAATCTTAATGATAAATTTGTCACTTTCTAGCTCCCACTGTCTATTAAGTGGGAACTTTTCATTTAAAATGGATATCTTGATTTTATGCTTTCTAGTAAGAAAATCTACTTTTCTAACTATGGCTACCATTAAGGAGTTGTTTTCAGCAATTCTATGTTAGGCCAAAGGGCAGCCACAACAAAGGTGTGCATGGGCATGGGCATGGTGTTTCCAATAGTTTTCTTGATAATGCTACTATCAAATAGTGCAATTGGCAATGTACCTAATAAGCTAGCACTAATTTAAAAGACTTTACAATAGGCACTATCATACGTGGAGTTTCTTAGTGTCTTTCACTTGACAATTTTTATTTGAAGTTTGAATTATTGTACACCATATATAAATATTTCACTTGACAATTTCTATTTGAAGTTTGAATCATTGTACACCATATATAAATATGCAAGCTTTAACTCTTAAATATTTAATATTCCTTATAACACTAATTACATATTAAATAAAACAATTAAATATATGAATAGATTTGATTATGATTTTTTTCAATTTTTATATATTTTTTATATTATAAAGAAAAAGAAAATTGAAATGATAGTAGACATTTAATAATCCTTATAACACTAATTACATATTATGAAATTTTCAGTTTATCATATTTTTCTCATCATCTTTCACATAGTATTACAAAATCTTAAATATGTTGATATCATCTAGCTATCTGTAAAAGTAAACAAAAATGAAAATGTGGGATATACATGTGGCTGAGAAGCTTATGTTTTAAAGCTTTCTTACTGCATGGTCTCCCTTCCAACAAACAACAAATTGACTTCATTTTTTTTCGTCTTGCATATATATGTATATGCATACTTATAGATGTATGGATTGGGAGATTTTCAATGTATATGTTGTAATAGTCAAAAGGGAATGCCCAAGGAAATAGAGGATGGATATGATGCATAGAATGGGAATGGATATGTTGCATATGATATATGATATAGATCTAGGGATTTTTTAGTGATGATTTCCATGCCATGTCAGGGCATGAATCTTACAGAAAGGAAAGTTGTTATTGTACGTCTCAGATCATGAATATAGGAATACTTTTCCACTTAAAAAAACTAACTTATAGTCACATGCTAAAGTTGTGTTAAGAACAAATTTAATGTCTACACCAGCAATCATCTTCCAAATGAAAACATGTAAGTATTCAGATTGTTCATAAATTACAAATCAAGATACACACAAAAACTATTTTTCATTAAGTATAATCACAATATAAACACAATTACAAGTAGTTTAAGATAGATAGTTATCTTAAGTACACAATCTAGATAGTTGAGATAATATCTCAACTCCCTGTAACAAACTCAAACCAAATACTAATCATGGCATTTAGCTATTATTCACCAACATTCCCCCTTAATGGAGAAATGAGATTTTTTGTTTTTACAATATAGAAACGACATACAATTCATATCTGTCATCTTTGTCTCGCTAGTATTCATTAGCAACTCTACCCACTCTGTAATCACTCGGTTTCGTTCTTTTCTTCTCCACACTTTCGAGCTACCTCTTGATCCATTTAAAGTATAACTGCTTCAGACCATCATTGACATATTCGCAGGATTGACGCTTCTTGACTACCCCAAAGTATAGCCTCGACACTAAATTATCCTATGGATACCCTACCATCTACGAAATTCCCCCAAAGAGCAAATTTCGACAATTATATAGGACAATGATTTGATTACTGGACATTTTCAGCAGTCAATCATACAATTGACCTTCTTTAAATGCACATACAATAATATATACATAACCTATAACTGATTATCTTAAAGCACCAAAGTCCAACAAGTCCCACCAGCATCTGACATGTAGACATAATCAAATTAATGATATGTTCTCTCGGCACCGAAGAACATCAAGAACCACTAATTTTAAATTATGGTACTCTTCCTTGTAATTGGCTCTTCATCATGTAAATTTTACAAACCCAAATAATACTAATACTTTTCAATAATCATTGAAATCACTGCTAATTAAGAAAATGATGACAAAGAAAAGAATCTTCCAACACACAATACATCTGCAATATCTAAACTC
This sequence comes from Picea engelmannii, assembly GCA_009831015.1. Classification (NCBI taxonomy): domain Eukaryota; kingdom Viridiplantae; phylum Streptophyta; class Pinopsida; order Pinales; family Pinaceae; genus Picea; species Picea engelmannii. The sequence goes on from ML793170.1 coordinate 312,554, forward strand.
CACAAAGAAAACAACTCCACGCAACTCCAAAGCAGTAGCAGCATGATAAGTGCAAGCAAATTACCAAATTACATTTATACAAAACAAATTCGTCGTTGGCTCCTCCACACGGGAAGCAATATGTCAACGATAACTTCCCTCTCATGACAATGATGGAAACGATTCTATCAATAGCTTCTTGAGATGACTGATAGAATGAATTGTATACCCAACTATCCACACGAGATCTGAATCTACAATCCCTTTCACATAATGATGTATCCTCAATCAATACACAGAGAATATACACAGGCTGCATTCTACAGAGATAATGTGTGTGATTTGATGTAAATGATTTCTCATTGAGATAATGGTCTGATAGGGATCCACGAAGGCAGATAGGTCCACTTAAGTGGATAGACTCGTGATTTTCTGCACAACGATTTTCTCCATGCCATCAACAACACACACGTTCTAAGCTAATCACTCACTTAGAAAACTAATATTCTCACACACAACAAATAAAATAAAAATAAACAATCCACTCTCACTCATATTTACAGAGAGTCGATCCAAATGGCTATCACATTTTTCTGGGCACTCCCGTGAAGGATTAAGCCTAGCCAAGCTCTCATACCAAATTACAAATCAAGATACACACAAAAATTATTTTTCATTACGTATAATCACAATATAAATACAATTGCAATGTAGTGTCCCCACTTTGGGACATCATCACATTGCAGAGGTTTATGATTACCAGAGTAGCCAAATGGATTTTATAGCGAGTACAAGGATTATTGAGAGGCATTTTGGGGCCCGGCTTGCATCTCTCATCCCATTCCATCATTATGATCCATTCTGCACAGGTTGGCTTTGGTTTCGTTGCATTCCGATGATTTCCATGATTTTGAGCATTTTGAGCTATAAGTTAATTAAATTCACTGAAGAGGTCATTTTGGGCACATTACTTGGAGGAACCTCTTCGTGTAATAGCTCATTGGAATCAGGAGGAGCAACACTACAGGATGGTATGGTGAGAAGTGACTTTCAGTGGTCAGGGAAGCCACAAGGAGAGATAAGGCACTTTTCAGAGGTAAAAAGGTTAATTAATTAATTAAAGTGATTTAATTAATTAAATAAATATTAATAAAATGAAAGTCACTTTGGAGGGACAAGGTGAGAAAAAAGTATAAAGGAAAGGCAAGGGCCTCTACTCATTCATTCATGTATGATCATCTTTTGATATCTAGCTTCTAGCTAGTGAGCCCAGCATTGGGGGTTTTGAGGGTTTTGACTTAACAAACCCTAGAGGACGATTTGGTGGTGAAAGATTCCACCTAGCTTGTCTCAAGCTTGGTTTCAGAGATGTAATACTCTCCCACACCATTCTAGTTCTAATCTACATCAGTGGAGGAGGGTTCTACACCAGCCACAGGCACAGGAAGAGAAGGAGGGCGTACCATTGGGGGTTTCTAGCAAGGGGGGCACACCATTCATTGAGAGAAGGTTCGATCTAGCTTAGGAGAAGAGATTTTGGGCATTCCAGGTATTGGGTTTTCCTTGCAGGTGTATTATCACCATTCTTGGTTGTTTCCGAAGGCATTTTAGTGGAGGGTTTATTTTTATTGAGAGTGGGACAATTTCCCAAGAGGAGGGTGCACCATTATTTGGAGGGTAGCTAGATTGAAGGATCTAGTAGGTATTTGTCCTAGTTGAGAACTTGGGTTTTCATTTATGTGCCTCGATATATCATTCTAGTGGATTGGTGGAGTTGTTGGAGGTCTCTAGGAGAGAGATCGGTTTATCTAGGGTTTTAGGCATCCAGGGGGGCGCACCATTCCTTGGAGGAGGTTCAGATCCATAGGGTTTGAGAGGGATCTTGGAGATTCGAGCACCTGTATTGTTCTTTCCTTCACCCGATCTACTGTTTGGCATGTTTTCTAGGGTGATTAGACATCTTTGACAGTTGGGCCGAATTATTGAGGAGCTTCAGCATTCCAGCAGGGCATGGCATCTTCTAGCTTGAGGGTTTAGCATTTCTTACCACCCATATCTACTCTTGAATTGGTCTTTAGTGAGTATTCGACCTTGGGAGGCATGTGGCATCTTTTATTGGAGCATTTTGTAGAAGCTCCTATCTTCTATTGTCTTTATTGGAGCCATCTGACGTGCATTCCCAATTGGCATCTCATTGTATCAGGTTCTTGTTATTTGTTATGAAATAAAGATCAAATCTGCAATGTTTTGGCTTGTTTATCATCTTATTGATCTTGCATATGGTTGAGGTATGTTCCATGAATGTATCTCTTTGTTTATTGTTGCATACACACAATAAAATCATCAGTAAAACCCTAAGGCCGAAATTTAAGACGCCAACTTGCATACACCAACAACAAACAGATAATTCAGTGGTTAGTTAGTGTTTCCAAGCGAAACATTGGCTTGGGAACATTACAGTGGTATCAGAGCTTAGTTTCCTGCTAGCCAGTGGGAATTAGCACATGCATACAGAGCCATAATGAGAGATGGATGAGATATACTTTGAGATAACATGCTTGGAGATAATATATTTCGGCCTTAGCAAGGAAACTAGGGCTCAAATAACCTTTCCACAGTATGTATCCCTAAGATCTCCCGGTTGGAGAAAAGATGAGGATCTACACTAGATCATATTAGTAGAGGAAAAGAGAGCCAGAGACCGTAGAAGGTGGGAAGAACATAATGACCCCACACCCATTAGGAGCACGCAACTTTGTTACAGTTGCAAGGTGCCTTGGGAACCAGATCATAGGTGCAGGGGTAAGGATTAGAAGAAAATTATTGAGGCACAATATGACAGTGATGATAAGGTGTGTGAGGATGGAGTGATAGATGTTGATTTGGGGCAGTATGATGATGATAGTGAATCTTGCACAGAGGCTAGTGACAGTGACTCTTGCACAAAGGCTAGTGATAGTGACTCTTACACAGAGGTTAATGATACTAGCATGCTTGAGGAGGATGGCAACCTTTGTGTAGTGGATAGACAGTCGAAGGAGCAGGATGACAAAACCTTCATTTCAGCAGACATATCACATATTGTTGATGACCTTACACCTCAGTAGAGTGGTGACACTAGTGAGGAATCACACATGTTAGCACCTACAGATGACCATCCTCCTATGGTGGTCGCGGCACATCTGTTGTCTTTTCAGACATCCAAGATAGCCATGTCACAGGAGGATATCAGTGGCATGTCAGATATGATGGAGGAGCCTTGTGTGAGGGATGCACACCATGGACACATGGATCCACAGATCTAGGAGGAGACACATGATGTGCAGATAGCTAACCTTACACATATATATCAACATGAGGAAATTGAGTCACCTCTTTCGGAGACTCCATCAGTTGAGAAGACTATGGAGACTTATAGCTTGATGGGACACTTATTTCCAGGATCGGCTTGCAATGATGAGGTTGCACTATTTAGTAGTCAGGATGACCATCACACCTATCTGGACACATCTATATGGGATCCAGGCACAGATGATAGTAGCAGGGTGAGTTCACGGGAGGATACGACTTCTCATACATGATACAATGTGAGTCAGAGGGAGATAGCATCTAGTGATGAGGTGCAATGGCATACAGGAGGACCTAGCAACTCAGTAGACAGTGGGAAGTTCAGCACGTTATCTTATGCAGAGAGTGTTTTTGGGGATTCCAGAGTTGACACTAGCAGTGAGGGGTATGAGGTGGCACCTCAACATGACTATGATCAGGAGTCACACCACTTAGCAAGACAGTTGAGAGTCGACGAGGATATGATTAGGGCAGCCACTAGGCACATTGATGACACCCATACATTGGTGAAAGATTACTGTTGGAGAGCATCAATGGCACATGGTAGTTCAGATGGGGGATTTTCCATGGATGATTTTCATACTCTTAGGGAGAGAGTGTATTTGATTAGGACCGACTACCAGCAGTTGTTGACTGACAGGGACTACCTATTGAGGATTGTTGAGATGTATCATGAGGCTTTGAGGGAGCAGGAGTTGGAGGTGGATAGACTTACTTAGGAGTTGGAGAGTACTCGAGGATTCTTAAGAGGCACACAGACAACCCTTCAAGAATTAGAGTCCATATCAGAGGAGCCTCCTGAGGAGATTTTTCAGAGATCCACGTCAGTTGTCTTAGTGGACACTCGGATGTATCACCCAATCACGTTGCTAGAGGACGTTGGTGATCTAGCAGAGGAGCACCAGTTGATGGGGGACACTTCCATTTGTGTTCTGAGAGTGGTTGACCTCCATGTAGAGGTTGATCCAATAGTGCGCCCAGGATCTACGATGCAGCATGAGTATACGGGAGACAACATGAGTATGCCAGAGCATACAGTGAGGAGTGGTAGCTCACAGAGACATGATGAAATGTGCGTTGAGATTCAGAGAGATATATTGCCTTGCATGGAGGAGATACACTTAGGGGAGTATGCAGATGTCACTCTGTTGCAGCAGCCCATAGTTGTGAGAGATCACCTTCACCATTTCAGTATTTGCAGGGGAAATGAGAGATGGAGGTTGGTTGAGCAGCACTTAGAGGAGTTACTTTCAGTTGTACCTGATGGTTGGGATTTAGTGATGACTATAGGCAAGAAGTTATCAGGGGTACAAGTAGTCGTTCTTTTGTTTGAATCCTTGGGATTGACCAAGGCAGGTGGTATTTTTTAGTCCTACGGTCAACTACAAATGTCTCGGTTACCCTTTCCTAACACTTTTATCATCGACAACAACATGAGGAGAGATAGACAGTGGTAGAGGGCATGGAGAGTGCGTAGGCCAAGACCACCTGACAGGAGTACTTTTACGACATCCAGCAGGATAGAGGTGGATCGTCATAGGCAGCCAGCTGAGGCTTGGTGCATGATGGTGAGCACCATAGGCCAAAGGATAGAAGTTGAGCATAGAGGGCTTCAGACAGTGATTATTCTGACACATGAGCAACCGACAGAGATTGGAATTAATAAACTTCCAAGTTTTCTATGGGATCTGGGAGTTCACTTGGTTAGCGGTATGGTTTGCTACATGATGACCCAGGTTGTGCCAAATATCCACATACTCCACCAGGGTTTGGTTTGGAGTGGGCCTGTAGGTATTTGTCTGATAGAGAGAGGCAACTTTTCAATCTTGATCATCATGATTAGACATGGAGGTGGGTGGATAGGTACTTCTTCTACATATGTGTCTTTACATGTATAGTTTTGGGACAACAGGTTCAATGGTCACAACTATTTCAGCTTGAGGACACGGGAGAGGAGGATTCAATATGTATGCAGGGGGCAGTCATGGTCAGAGTAGTGCAGGGCCAGCAAGGTGATATTCGACAGAGGTTAGCAAGGGACCCAGGGATTACAAGATTGAGAATCTCACTGAATGACAGAGGCGAGTGTACCTTTGTAGGGGAAATTCGTTATGACTTTCCATTGAGCTTCAGTGTTGAGGGAAGCACATCGCTTGAGGGTGTCTCACGGAGGTATTGCAATACCTCATTCCGAAAGTAGCAGGTGTAGTTGATGGAGGTTGTGTTGATCTTGGTAGTAGCTGGGAGGGTGGACTCATTCCAGGATGAGGCCATGTGTCATGTGCAGGAGACTCACGGAGTTGGTATATTTCAAGATTATGCTTCCCAGGGGCTAGTAGTTCATGACTTGATATGGGACCCAGGGGGCAGAGTGTATGATTTTTCATCGTTCGATGGGTTCTAATGTGTATCCCACAGGTGGACATGGGATCATGGTATTATAATTGAGGGGATTTGGTTATTTCTTGAGGACAATCAATTTTCTAGCAGGGAGGACTGTAATGTCCCCACTTTGGGACATCATCACATTGCAGAGGTTTATGATGACCAGAGTAGCCAAATGGATGTTATAGCGAGTACATGGATTATTGAGAGGAATTTTGGGGTATGTCTTGCATATCTCATCTCATTCCATCATTATGGTCCATTCCGCATAGGTTGGCTTTGGTTTCATTGCATTCCGACGATTTCCATGTTTTTGAGCATTTTCAGCTATAAGTTAATTAAATTCACTGAAGAGGTCATTTTGGGCACATTACTTAGAGGAACCTCTCAATGTAATAGCTCATTGGAATCGGGAGGAGAAACACTACAAGATGTGATGGTGAGAGGTGATTTTCAGTGGCCAGGGAAGCCATAAGGAGAGATAAGGCGCTTTTCAGAGGTAAAAAGGTTAATTAATTAATTAAAGTGATTTAATTAATTAATTAAATATTAATAAAATGAAAGTCACTTTGGAGGGACAGGGTGAGAAAAATTTATAAAGGAAAGGCAGGGGCCTCTACTCATTCATTCATGTATGATCATCTTTTGATATTTGGCTTCTATCTAGTGAGCCCAACATTGGGGGTTTTGGGGGTTTTGACTTAACAAACCCTAGAGGACGATTCGGTGGTGAAATATTCCACCTATCTTGTCCCAAGCTTGGTCTCGGAGATTCAATACTCTCCCACACCATTCTAGTTCTGATCTACATCAGTTCAAGAGGGTTCTACACCAGCCACAAGCACAGGAAGAGAACAAGGGCGTACAATTGGGGGTTTCTAGCAAGGGGGGCGCACCATCCATTGAGACAAGGTTCGATATAGTTGAGGAGAAGAGTTTTAGGCATTCCAGGTATTTTTTTTTCCTTCCAGGTGTCTTAGCACCATTCTTGGTTGTTTCCGGAGGCATTTCAATAGAGGGTTTATTTGTATTGAGAGTGGTACGATTTCCCAAGAGGAGGGCACACCATTATTTGGAGGGTAGCTAGATCGAAGGATCTAATAGGTATGTGCCCTAGTTGAGGACTTGGTTTTTCATTGTCGTGCCCCGATCTATAATTCTAGTGGATTGGTGTTGTTGTTGGAGGTCTCTAGGGGAGAGACTGATTTATCTAGGGTTTCAGGCATCCAGGGGGGCGCACCATTCCTTGGAGGAGGTTCAGATCCATAGGGTTTGAGAGCTATCTTGGAGATTCAGGCACATGGGTTGTTCTTGCCTTCACCCGATCTATAGTTTGGCATGTTTATCAGGGTGATTGGACATATTTTATAGTTGTGCCGAATTATTGAGGAGCTTCAGCATTCCAGCAGGGCGTGGCATCTTCCATCTTGAGGGTTTAGCATTTCTTATGACCCATATCTACTCTTGCATTGGTCTTTAGTGAGTATTCGACCTTGTGAGGCTTGTGGAATATTTTATTGGATCATTTTGTAGCAGATCCTATCTTCTATTGTCTTTATTGGAGCCATCGGACGTGCATTTCAGATTGGCATCTCATTGTATCAGGTTCTTGATATTTGTTATGAAATATAGATCAGATCTATAGTGTTTTGTCTTGTTTATCATCTTGTTGATCTTGCATATTGTTGAAGTATGTTCCATGATTGTATCTCTTTGTTTATTGCTACATACACACAATAAAATCATCAGTAAAACCCTAAGGCCGAAATTTAAGAGGCGAACCTGCATACACCAACAACAAACAGATAATTCAATGGTTAGTTAGTGTTTCCAAGTGAAAAATTGGCTTGGGAACATTACATACAAGTAGTTTAGGATAGATATATATCTTAAGTACACAATCTATATAGTTGAGATAATATCTCAACTCTCTGTAAAAAACTCAAACCAAATACTAATCATGGAATTTAGCCATTATTCTCCAACATCATGGACATTTGATGCAGAAAAACATCACATTTATAGGTAGGATTATTGCACAAATGGGAACCAATCAACTCCATCCACACACAATAACTAGCATGAGGTAATTGCATGGTGGCTTGATGTGCACGGTTCAAGATGAAGAATATTACAGGGCACTAACAACTAAGTTTTTCCTTGATATATTTACTAGCTACCTACAACAAACTAACAACCAATCAAAATCATACAACTACAAATAATTCATGTTCATAACTTTAAGGCAAGTACTAGCCACTATGTGGTTTATCTACTTCTTGTTATTTATTTTCCATCAATATGATAATCGGATGGTTCTCTATGTTTCTCAATTTAAATTTGATATATAGTGTTAGTATGATATTGGATTTCTCTATATTACAAAGAATTGTGTAACATCCCACTCTTGCGTGCACAGAGAAAACTTATTCTTTGAGGACACTTTCTTGCAAGTGATCTGGATTATTATACTATTAGGAGTTTTATTATGATGAGGAGGCGTTATGGATTGATGACATGTTATCTTGTTGTATTGACATAGACAGGCGCTATTGACTCGGTTTTCCTGAGTGTGTAGGATTTTGGACCTTGAGGATGCAGAAGAATCGATGAAACCCCTTGGACTCTGGATCGAGTTGGGGAGTGGACTATTGGGGTTTGATTGTTTTATATATGAAATTTGTGCATCTGATTAGATGATATGATTATGGATATTATTTCTAACATGATTCATTGATGATGCAGGCTGACAATAGCTTGCCAACCAGACTCACATGTGGAGTAGAGGGGTCATGCACGATAACCAGAGACATTGAGGGAGAGGTGTGGACATCATCCCTTCCATAGCCTACTAGCACTCCCACCATGGATCGAACTGTAGGTTAACAATTACCTAGTTCGAAAAGACCCACGATGTCCTGAGGGAAGACTGTGACATTCGCTCACGATGATTCTAAGGGGCATGCAATAAGGTAGGGGCCTTATTCCGTAGAGGCCCTTAGTATCTCACAAGATCACTTGATGGAGTATTGTCTCCAGGGGTTTTTTATGTCTACCAAGTCAGACAAGAGGCGAGTGGCACCCTTGGAGCATGGAGTGTTTCCTGAAGGGAACGTCATGCAAGAAAAATGGAAAGAGGCGAGTTGTGCCCTTGGAGCACGTAGTGCGTCCTGAAGGGCACGTCGCACAAGAAAAACAGAAAGAGGCGAGTGGCACCCTTGAAGCATGTAGTGCATCCTGAAGGGCACATCGCGCAAAGGAAACAAAATGAGGCGAGTGGCACCCTTGGAGCACCTAGTGCGTCCTGAAGGGTAGGTCGCATTGTTAACTAATAAGTGAATAAACCTAGATGGCCTTAGAATGAATAATGTGATAAGAAATATTTAATACAATTTCCCTAATAAAGTGTTGCCCAGCCTAGGAAAATAAAATCTAGGTCTAAGTGATACTTGTGGTAGAAGAATAT
>ML793170.1:321742-340509 GCA_009831015.1 Picea engelmannii
ATATATATAATACTAATAATCATCATTAAACATGTGACAAAAAGGGGGTAAGAAACTCGATTAAATTATTAAAATCAAATTATGGAGGGATTTAAAATTTTAAAAGGGAAATAATTGTTTGTCACATGTGATAATTAAAATTTTTACTAAAATGAAAAAGGGGGGGAAAGGGTAAAGTCTACACTTACTAATTTGAGTTTTAGATAAAAAGGGAAAGAGGGAAATTTAAAAGATTTAGGAAACTAAGGGAAAAAAGGGGAAACATAAAGAGAAAAGGGAAACATAAGGAAAAAGCAGAATGACTAACTTGGCAAGGAATCTTGCCTTTAAAAACTTTCTAAATTGAACTCAACTAGTAAATTAGTAAGGAGGTAAGTTATTAAATTGTGTGAGGGAATATGGGGACACCTAGGAGTGATTCTAGAAATGATTTTAAGTGGGTGATGGAAATAGGAGTAATTAAATAATTAATGAAATCAATTTCTTGTGCAATGAAGGGGATGCGTGACACATGTACGGGGAGGATTTTTCTGAATCAAATTATTGGGAATTAAATTAAATGGGAATTTGGGAAAGAAATTGACTTAGAAACTCTATATAAAGGAGGGAGAAGGAGGAGGATGGATCTCTTCTGTTATGCGTAACGTTACGCTGTAGAATTTTAGACTTGAATGACTTAGCTTGTGGGAGTTGGGATACCCATCTCGATGAGGAGTGGTAGCTCGGCCTTGCGAGGCAAGCTGGGAGCTAGATGTTCTCTAGTTTAGTGTGTGTGGCCCCTTTGCGGCTCAGGGGGCTAGGGGGGAAGAAGATTACCCCTAGCGTTGGTTGGGAGGCATCGGTGAAGTCTCATCGGTCGGTAAGAAAGAGATGCACGGAGCGTGCCGGACAACGACTCAGAGCAGACAACTTGGGCTACAGTACACTTACTTTTATTCTGCATTGTAGATTATTATTGACCTTACACTTTAAATTATGTACTTTGAATTGTTTAAAGAAGGTGTTGGACTTAGCATTTTAATTGAGAATTTAATTTGCCCATAGCCTTAAACTTGTTGCTTGACTTAATTCCCTTGGCATTCGATCCCTGAATGTTGTGACTATCCAATGGTTTTATTGATTTTTGTGAAGATATTTTCTTTACTTCATCCTCATCTCCAGATCATCAGTCCACGCCTGAGCAGTTGGCCAGGAGGCGGATTGACAGTCGTCACTTCAGTGTTAATAGACCTATAGATCCTAACGCCATGTTTTTATGTGTGTGGATGATGAGTGAAGGATGTGTTTTCCCAGCCGCCTACCCCTATCGATTGTTCTTGGTTGATTGATGGTCATTGCACCTTATTGTGTTGAGTAATTCCGCCAGTGTTATCATTCCTATCCCCTAATTTTAACTCTGCATTTTACCTACGTCTTAATGGATGAATTACTTTATCTTCTTACTTTGAATGTTATTCCTTACAAACTTGTGAATTTCGCTCTGCAATTTAATACTTGACTGAAAATTTTTCCTCTGCAATTTCATTATGTTTTAAGGAGAATTTTACCTTTCGTTCTGACCCTTATGCCCAATCTTTCTTATCCCTCCACTGCCCAATCCTTGTTATCTCTAACTATTCAGTATGGTTCAATGTCTCCTTTATCACCAAACTTCTTCTTGTCGTCTCTGCGTCTGTTTTCTCCAAAATATTTCTCAAGTTTCTGTCATGTACACCCCAGCCAGACTATTTATACTCACCTTACAGACATCTTTTGCACATGCAATTGGAACCCATTTTTAACCCTAATGCCATCAACATAGCTTCCTCTTTTCCCTCTCCCCTTCCCACCGATTACGATCTCTTTAACAATTCAACCTCTAACATGGGTTTGCGATGGCATAATGAATGCAATTATTATGTGGTAACAGTTCCTGATGTTTCTACAATATTCTATCAATGGTACAATGCAGCCCAACAGTGTAGTAGGGTTTAAAAAATCCAAGGAGCCCGATTACAATTACACGTGTAAAGGAGGAGGAGTGGATTCCACAATTTTTCACATATGGAGACTCAACCCTTTTTTTTAGCATTAAATGTTACATTGTAAATAATGTACTCTTTGTAAATAGTGTAATCCTTGACTACAATTATTGTTCCATGTCTATGTTATCGAAAATTTTGTTTTCGTAGTGTTTGCGCTATGTTTATTTTTGTCCTGTGAAAACTTATCTCGAACCAGTCGCTAACCCTTTTTTCATTATTGATGCCTACTTCAAGTTTATTTTTTAATTTTTCTTTTAATTTAAAATTTCTTTTCAAGATAAGATATCCTTGACTCTGTGTTTCCTTCTCACCATGAATCACACTATTATAACAAATTGAAAAAATAGTGAATATGCAGAAAACGCGTGGCTCGATCAAACGACAGGAGTTGCAGGCTTGCCTATTTCTTGCGTTGAAACAATCATAATAAGAGTTGCATTGAAGAATAGTTATTCACGTTATTATCGATAATCTCCAATAAATTCATTATAATTCATTTATGATAGGTGGTTATAAAATAACTGAGATGTGTAATTGTTTTATGTTTTTTTCTTTTTAGTTGGAATTGGACTACTTGAAATCATAATTTTTTGTTTTTAAATTGTGTTTCTGAATTTAGAAATGGATCGAGCCTGCTGAAAAACCCTTGGGACACTAGGTTATCTCATTATTCCCACATTCCTATATTTTTTTTGGGCTGCGCATGGGTGACTGTAGTCATAATTTGGATTTAATAGACAACTTGTTATTACTCAACAATTTTAGTTGCGTAATAGACAGTTGGTTAAACTTAATACGGGTAATGAAGTAGACAACGTTTGGAATTTAATGTGGTGAATAATGTCATATTTATAGCAAATTACATTACTTTGGTTAATGTTGTTGTATATTGGTAAATTGTTGAATTAGACTTGTAATGAATCATAATCTAGACTTGTATCTAATTTACAATTTAGACTTGTAATTAATTTGCAATTTAGACTTGTATTGAATTTATAATTTAGACTCATTTTTAACTTGTAGTTTAGACTTGTATCTATTTTAGACATGTATCTAAGATGTAAATTAGACTTGAATTTAATGTTAATTTAGAATTGTAATTTATTGACTAATTTGTAATTCAAACTTGTTAATTAGATTGGTAACCAATGTAAAATTAGATTGTAAGTATTGACTAACTTGGACTTGATTAATGCTTGGGTTGTTGGCGAAGTCATGTATGATCTTGCGCTTTTCTTCGAACAAAGTCATCTTGTGTCTTGTCGATCTATAGCTTGGGGTGTGGGTGTAGTCCTCATGTCAGTAACTCGACTCCTAGCAAGTTGGATTCATTTGGAGTCCTTGGTCCAGGTAGGTTAGGTAGCACCAGGGTTGTCGTCACACCTATCACCTGGGGACATCATGAGTTCTGATGAGGGGATCATGACACGCCCTATTGCATAGAGGCGGATGATATCATGGTCAGAGTCACTTCCCATGAGAGTGTTATTGATCGTTGTAAGTTGTTGTTAGTGCTTGAGTTTTAACACCTTCATGCATGTGGTTCGCGCGCCTTGAGGTTCTAGTCATTAGTCATCAAGGTCGTTGTGTCGGGAGGGGGATGTTGTCCCTTAGCTTGTAGGCGTGGTCATGTTTGTGTCGGGTGGGTAGTCATTTCTCCTTATTGTTTTACGCATGTTTCACCTAGTTTCTCTTGTGCCAGTGCATGGAGTCATAGTTGTCTGTTGCCTATTATGTGGGCGTGGTGCTCACCATCAAATGTGTTGTTTAGTTTTAATCGTTGTTGTCGTCCTGTTTTAAAAAAAATAATTGCACCTTCTTCTTCAATTGTAATTGTAATTAAGGGGTCGCTACATATGGTATCAGAGCGGGTTCAACTCGCGACTTAGGATCACTACGACTTTCATTGATGTGATATTTGATTATAATGTTGCTAATTAAGTTGACTTGTATTCATGCAGGTAATCATGGTTAGAGAACACCGCAGAGGTAGATGATGGGGTGTTAGGGGAGGAGGTGCGACACCTCCAGTAGCATCCATGCCTGAGAGGTCTAACCCCCAAGGAGACGAACAGGTTGTCGGGCAGGAGCAGATAGCGGTGGAAGATGTGGTTGGGACTGATGAGGTCTTTCCAACGGATGTTTGAAGCATTGATCAGTCGTTTGGATAGATATGAGGCCAAGGCGCCAACACCCCCTGAGGGTCCACCGCATGTTGCGGTTGGTACTGGTAGTATTCACCGCGAACTCGAAAAGTTCAAATTTCTCAAGTTCTTTGGTGCCCTAGATGGCGCAGCCGTTGAGGCATGGTTGGAGAATATGGTGATGTTCTTTGTACTATGCGACTATACCTCCAACATGAAGGTCCACATGGAGGTATTTCAACTAAAGGGGAGCATTATTTTATGGTGGAAGACACTCCTACCACAATTGAACATGATCGTCGAAGACGTGTCATGGGAACTGTTTGAGGAATGGTTCTGAGAGAGATACCTATCAGAGGATTTCATTGAGCATCAACTCAACAATTTCAATGCCTTACAACAGGGTGGTCGTATGGTGCCCAAGTATGAGGCTCGTTTTATGGAGTTGCTTCGGTATGATCCACATCTTAATACTGAGAAACTTAAGGTCAATAGGTTCTTGTTCGGCCTTAATGTCAGAATATGTGCAAGGGTTAGGATTATGATGCCTCATACCTTGCATGATGTTGTCTAGAATGCCCTCATAGCAGAGAAGGAGGTTATCAGTGGGGGTCAGAGCAGGACTCCAGTGATTTCGGTAGGGCAGGAGTCATCTAGTGCGCAGTAGCAACAGACACCAACTAGGAAAACGCCAGGATATTGTGGCTTCCAGAGAGGATCCACTTTCACTACACCTCGGTGACAAGTGCCTTAGCAGCGGACAGCTTATTGGGGACCACAACAACGTCGATCACAGCAGCAACAGTTTAGGCATGTTCAACAGAATAGACTAGGATTCCAGGCCGGTGGGTCGTCATCTTCTACTTCGGGTACCAGGAGTACTGGACCTAAGAAAGGGTGTTGGACTTGTGGGGAGCCACATTACTAGCGCGACTGCCTAGTGGAGAGGACTAGAGCATATGGATCAGCCAGACCCACTACCATGGGAGATTTGGGCAAGGCCTATTGGATTCATGCAACGGTGAATAACCATCAGGAAGAGCACTAGTCGAATGTGCTCGAGACGTCAGGTACCGTCACTGACCAGACCCTTAGTATTTTGATAGATCCCAGTGCTACCAAGAGTTTCATTTCTGGTGCAGTGATAAAAATGATTAAGGTAAAGGCATTCGAACATGATGAGTTTATCTTTGTAGAGATGGTTTTGGGAGCCAAAAAGAAGGTTGGAGGAAAGGTTACGGGCTATACCCTTAACCTGGGAGAGTTTGTCACCAGGGCCAACCTATACGTCACGATCTTAGGATCTTATGACGTCGTGATTGGTATGGACTGGTTAGAATCACATGAGGCGATACTCAACTGTAAGACAAAATAGTTGATCTCGGTTGATGATGAGGTACAAAGATGCGTGATTGTAGGATGGAACCAGGGAGTTTCCCTGAGGTTCATCATTTTCTTGCAGCTATAGAAGAGCATGCCTAAGGGATGTAAGCTTTATGTGATACTTGCATTAAATGAGAAGGGAGTAGTGGAAGGTCTAGAACACCTTCCTATGGTGAGAGAGTTTGTGGACATCTTCCTGGAAGAGTTACCTGGGATGCCACCAGAGAGGGAATTGGAGTTTACCATAGACCTAAAACTGGGGACTGAACCAATAGCTAGAACGCCTTATCGAATGTCGACCCCAGAGTTACAGGAGTTGAGAATGCAAATGAAGGAATTGCTAGACCTGGGAATGATACATCCAAGTGTGTCACCATGGGGTGTGCCTGTTATCTTCATAAGAAAGAAGGATGGGTCGTGGAGGCTCTGCATTGACTACCGTCAATTGAGCAAGGCAATGATCAAGAATCAGTATCCATTGCCGAGGATTGATGATCTATTCGATCAAATGAAGGGTGTGACAGTGTTCTCAAAGATCGATTTGTGATCAGGGTATCACCAGTTATAGATCAAGGAGGATGATGTCCCTAATACCGCCTTTAAGATGAGGTTTGGGCATTACGAGTTTAATGTTTTACCATTTGGATTGACCAACGCCCCAGGGGTATTTATGAGTTTGATGAAAGGGGTGTTCCGCGAGTACTTGGAAAAGTTCGTCCAAGTATTCATTGACGATATTTTGATTTACTCCCGGACGACAGAGGAGCATGACAAGAACTTGCACTTGGTACTACAGTGTCTACGAGAGCATCAATTGTATGGGAAGTTGTCCAAATTTTTGTTTTATCAATCGAGGATTCACTACTTAGGGCATGTCATCTCCAGTGAAGGTATCATCGTGGATCTAACAAAGGTCGATGCTATTATGGAATGGCCTGCACCGATGAATGTCCCAGAAGTGCGTAGCTTCATGGGTTTAGCAGGATACTATCGACGGTTCGTCACGGGATTTTTGAAGATATCAAATCTGATCACGAATTGCAGAAGAAGAACAAGAAGTTTGTTTGGATCGAGAAATGTGTGGAAGCATTTCAGAGGCTCAAAGAGTTGTTGTCAACAACACCGATACTAAAGGTCCCTGACATGGGCATGAACTTCTTGGTATGCACTGACGCATCCAAGGAAGGCTTAGGTGGATTCTTGATGCAAGACGGTCGAGTGCTCACTTACATCTCAAGGAAACTGAGAATGCATGAGGAGAACTATGTTACACATGATTTGGAGTTGTTATCCATTGTATATGCCTTGAAGTGTTGGAGACACTACCTTGTTGGACAAAAAATTGAACTAAAGATGGACCACTATGGACTACAACACATCTTTACGCAAAGCAACCTGAACGCGCAACAACGACGTTAGTTAGAATTGCTTAGCGAGTACGATTTTGATATTTATTACATAAAAGGAACAGTTAACCGAGTGGCAGATGCATTGATTCAAAGACCACGCATATTTTTAGTGTTGCCGCTTCATATGAATCTATGTGAAAATATTCTAACTTTACAGCGCGACGATGACTGGTACAAAGAGGTCAAGGATTTTATCAGACAAAACAAAATGATGGTACCAATATTTGAAGGATTTACATTGGACGACAATGGACTATTGAGTTTTAAAAATCATATTTACATACCACCAAATGATGAGTTGAGGAGTTTAATCCTAAATGAGGCTCATAGAGCAGTATACATGGCCCACCCAGGAGTCACGAAGATGAGGGCGGACCTTAAGCCCTTATTCTTCTGGAAAGGAATGAAGGCAAACATAGTTAACTATGTGTCCAAATGTCTAGAATGTCAGTAGGTAAAGGCTAAACATAGACATCCAATAGGATTACTACAGCCACACATTATTCTAGAATCGAAATGGGAAGTTATTTCGATGGATTTTATTGTTGGAATGCCACTGATGGCAAGGAGACATGACTCGAATTTTGTGGTAGTTGAAATTTTGACGAAGAGTGATAATTTTATTCCTATGTGTACAATGTATTAGGCACTTGACATAACTAGAGTTTTCATCAGTGAGATTGTGAGGTTGCATGGCATGCCTAAGAGGATTATATCCAATCGAGGATCGACGTTTATTGGATGATTTTGGACTAGTTTCCAAGAGGCCTTGGGAACCCAATTTAACTTTAGTACTGTGAATCACCTGGAGACTGACCAAATGAATGAACCTGGGCTTGGAAGACATGTTTTGCATGTACGTGATGGACCAACAAACGCATTGGGAAGAATTCTTGCCACTGGTAGAATTCGCTTATAACAACAGCTACCAAAGCACCATTAAGATGGCGCCTTTCGAGTTCCTTTATGGGAGATCGTGTCGGATGCCCTTGAGTTGGGATCGAATTGAGGATAGGGTCCTGGTGGGACCAGAAGCGATCCAAGAAATGGAAGAGAAAATGAAAACAATAAGATGAAGGATCAAAGAATCGCAGCATCGACAGAAGAGTTATGTTGACGCACACTGTGTCGACCGTAGTTACAAAGTTGGTGATCGAGTCTTCTTGTGGGTAAAACTGCATAAGATTTCGATCAAGTTTGGAAAGGGAGATAAAATCTCTCCTAGGTTCGTGGGACCTTTCGAGATTGTGGAGAGAAAGGGGCCCGTGGCCTATAGACTAGCCTTTCCTGATTCTTTGAGGCATATGCACGATGCTTTTCACGTATCTGTTTTGAGACATTATATTAGTGATCCTTCACATGTTATTGACATGAGTTCCTTGTAGGTATCAGACAAGGGGGTGCTCATAGCTGAGTCGATCCGAATACTGGATCATTGCACTCGAGAACTATGATGTCAAATAGTAGACCAAGTCAAGGTCCAGTGGGACAACTATAGTCCGCACTCAGTGAACTGGGAGGACGCATATGATATGCGCCAACAGTTTCTATTTTTGTTTGATAGATAGACTTTTTACATTGTGATACACATTATTTTGGCACTTATATACTGTGAAACTTCAGGACGAAGTTTACACCTACAGGGGGTGTATGTAACATCACGTTCTTGTGCACACTAAGCGAACTTATTCTTTGAGGACACTTTCTTGCAAGTGATCCAGATTATTATACTATTAGGCATTTGATTATGATGATGAGACATTATGGATTGATGACATTTTATGTTGTTGTATTGAAATAGACATGCACTATTGACTCGGTTTTCCTGAGTGTGCAGGATTTTGGACCTCGAGGATGCAGAGGCATCGATGAAACCCCTTGGAATCTAGATAAAGTCAGGGAGTGGACTATTGGGGTTTGATTGTTGTATATATGACATGTGTGCATCTGATTAGATCATATGATTATGGATATTGTTTCTGACATGATTTTTTGATGATGCAGGCTGACGATAGCTTTCCGATGAGACTCACATGTGGAGTAGAGGAGTCACGCATGATAACTAGAGACATTGAGGAAGAGGTGTGGACAACAACCCTGCCATAGCCTACTAGAACTCCCACCATGGCTCGAATTGTAGGTTAATGATTACCTAGTTCGAGAAGACCCACGATGTCGTGAGGGCAGACTGCGACAATCACTCACGATGATTCCAAAGGGTGTGCAATAAGGCAGGGGCCTTATTCCTTAGAGGCCCTTAGTCTCCCACAAGATCACCTGACAGAGTATTGACTCCATGGGTTTTTTATGTCTACCAAGTCAGTCAAGAGGCGAGTGGCACCCTTGGAGCACGGATTGCGTCCTGAAGGGAACATCGTGCAATAAAAATGGAAATAGGTGAGTGGCACCCTTGGAGCACGTAGTGCATCCTGAAGGGAACGTCATGCAAGAAAAACAGAAATAGGCAAGTGGCACCCTTGGAGCACGTAGTGCGTCCCAAAGGGCACGTCACCCAAGGGAAACAAAATGAGGTGAGTGGAACCCTTGGAGCACCTAGTGCATCTTGAAGGGCATGTCGCATTGTTAACTAATAAGTGAATAAACCTAGATGGCCTTAGAATGAATAATGTGATAAGAAATATTTAATACAATTTCCCTAATAAAATGTCTCCCAACCTAGGAAAATAAAATATAGGTCTAAGTGATACTTGTGGTATAAAATATATATATATATATATATATATATATATATATATATATATATATATATATATATATATATATATAATCATCATTAAACGTGTGACAAAAAGGGGGTAAGAAACTCGATTAAATTATTAAAATCAAATTATGGAGGGATTTAAAATTTTAAAAGGGAAATAATTGTTTGTCACATGTGCTAATTAAAATTTTTACTAAAATGAAAAATGGGGAAAAAGAGTAAAGTCTACACTTACTGATTTGAGTTTTAGATAAAAAGGGAAAGAGGGAAATTTAAAAGATTTAGGATATTGAGGGAAAAAGGGGGAAACATAAAAAGAAAAGGGAAACATAAGGGAAAAGAAGAATCACTAACTTGGAAAGGAATCTTGCCTTTAAGAACTTTCTAAATTGAACTCAATTAGTAAATTAGTAAGGGGTTAAGTCATTAAATTGTGTGAGGGAATATGGGGACACCTACGAGGGATTCTAGGAATGGTTTTAGGTGGCTGAGGGAAATAGGAGTAATTAAATAATTAATGAAATTAATTTCTGGTGCAATGAAGGGGATGGGTGACACATGTACGGGGAGGATTTTTCTGAATCAAATTATTGGGAATTAAATTAAATGGGAATTTGGGAAAGAAATTGACTTAGAAACTCTATATAAATGAGGGAGAAGGAGGAGGATGGATCTCTTCTGTTATGTGTAACATTACACTGCAGAATTTTAGACTTGACTGACTTAGCTTGTGGGAGTTGGGATACCTAGCTCGGTGAGGAGTGCTAGCTCGGCCTTGCAAGGCGAGATGGGAGCTAGTTGTTCTCTCGTTTAATGTGTGTGGCCCTTTTGTAGCTCGTGGGGATAAGGGGGAAGAATATTATCCCTAGAATTGGCTGGGAGGTACTGGTGAAGTATCATTGGTCGAAAAGAGGGAGATGCACGGAGCGTGCGGGACAACGAATCAGAGCGGATGACTTGGGCTATGGTACACTTACTTTTATTCTGCATGTTAGATTATTATTGACCTTACACTTTAAATTCTGTACTTTTAACTTTGTAAAAAAGGTGTTGGAATTAGCATTTTAATTGAGAGGTTAATTTCCCCGTAGCCTTAAACTCATTGCTTGACTTGATTCCCTTGGCATTTGATCCCTGAATGTTGTGATTGTCCAATGGTTTTATTGATTTTTGTGAAGAGTTGTGTTTTACTTCGTCCTCATCCCTATATCATTAGTCCACGCCTAAGTAGTCAGCCACAAGTCGGATTGGCGGTTGTCACTTCAATGTTAATAGACCTATAGATCTTAACACCCTGCTTTTCTATGCATGGATGATGAGCGAAGGATGTGTTTTCCCAACCACCTACCCTTGTTGATTGTTCTTAGCTGATTGATGGTCATTGCACCTTTCTTTGTTGAGTAATTCTACCATTGTTATCATTCCTATCCCCTAATTTTAACTCTTTGTTTTACCTACGTCTTGATGGACGAATTACTTTATCTTTTTACTCTAAATATTATTCCTTACAAACTGCGAATTTTGCTCTGCAATTTAATACTTGAGCGTAAATTTTTCCTCTACAATTTCATTATGTTTTAAGGCAAATTTTACCTTGCGTTCTGACCCTTATGCTCAATCCTGATCAACCCTACACTACCCAATCCTTGTTATCTCTGACTATTGAGTATGGTTCGTTGTCTCCTTTGTCACCAAACTTCTTCTTATCGTCTCTGCATCTGTTTTCTCCAAAATATTTCTTGAGTTTATGTCATGTACACCCTAGCCGGACTATTTATACTCGCCTTACACACATCTGATGCACATGAAATCAGAACCCAATTTTAACCCTCACACCATCGACATAGCTTCCTCTTTGCCCTCTCCCCTTCCCACAGATTATGATCTCTTTAACAATTCAACCTCTGAAATGGGTTTTTGATGGCATAATGAATGCAATTATTATGCGGTAACAGTTCATGGTGTTTATGCAATAGTCTATCAATGGTACAGTGTAGCCCGGTAGTGCAATAGGGTTTAAAAACTCCAAGGAGCCCGATTACAATTACATGCGTAAAGGAGGTGGAGTGGATTCCACTAATTTTCAGATACAGAGACTCAACCCTTTTTTTTAGCATTAAATGTTACATTATAAATAGTGTACTCCTTGACTGCAATTTTTTTTCCATGTATATGTTATCGAAAATTTTGTTTTCACAGTGTTTGCACTGTGTTGGTTTTTGGCCTGTGAAAACTTATCGTGAACTAGTCGCTAACCCTTTTTTCATTATTGACGTCTACTTCAAGTTTTTGTTTTTATTTATTTTTAAATTTAAAATTGCTTTTCAAGATAAGATATCCTTGACTCTGCGTTGCCTTCTCAGCACGAATCACACTGTTATAACAAATTGCAAAAATAGTGAATACGCAGAAAACCCGTGGCTCGATCAAATGACAGGAGTTGCAGGCTTGCCTATTTCTTGTGTTGAAACAATCATAATAAGAGCCGCATTGAAGAATAGTTATTCACGTTATTATCGATAATCTCCAATAAATTCATTATAATTCATTTATGATAGGTGGTTATAAAATAACTAAGATGTGTAACTATTTTACGTTTTTGTCTTTTTAGTTGGAATTGGACTACTTGAAATCATAATTTTATGTTTTTAAATTGTGTTTCTGAATTTAGAAATGGATCCAGTCTACTGACAAACCCTTGGGACACTAGGTTATCTCATTATTCCCACATTCCTATATTTTTTTGGAGTGGCGTGTGGGTGACATGGGTGACTGTAGTCAAAATTTGGACTTAATAGACAACTTGTTATTACTCAACAGTTTTAGTTGCATAATAGACAGCTGGTTAAAATTAATACGGGTAATGATGCAGACAACGTTTGGAATTTAATGTGGTGAATAATGTCATATTTATATCAAATTACATTACTTTGGTTAATGTTGTTGTATATTGGTAAATTGCTAAAATTAGAATTGTATTGAATTGTAATCCAGACTTGTATCTAATTTATAATTTAGACTTGTAATTAATTTGCAATTTAGACTTGTATTGAATTTATAATTTAGACTTGTATTTAACTTGTAGTTTATACTTGTATCTATTTTAGACATGCATCTAAGTTGTAAATTAGACTTGAATTTAATGTTAATTTAGAATTGTAATTTATTGACTAATTTGTAATTCAGACTTGCTAATTATATTAGTAACCAATGTTAATTAGATTGTAAGTATTGACTAATTTAGACTTGATTAATACTTGGGTTGTTGGCGAAGTCGTGTATGAGCTTGCTCTTTTCTTCGAACAACATCAGCTTGCATCTTGTGTATGGGTGTATGGGTGTAGTCCTCATGTCAGTAACTCAACTCCTAGCGAGTTGGATTCATCTGGAGTCCTTGGTCCAAGTAGGTTAGGTAGTGCCAGGGTTGTCTCCGCACCTATCACCTGGGGATGTCATGAGTCCTGATGAGGGGATCATGGTGTGCCCTATTGGATAGAGGTGAATGATATCGTGGCCAAAGTCTATGCTTCCTGTGAGAGTGTTATTGATCATTGTAAGTTGTTGTTAGTGCTTGAGTTGTAACGCCTTCTTGTGTTTGCTTCACGCGCCTTGAGGTTCTAGTCATTAGTCATCAAGGTCATTGTGTAGGGAGGGGGATGTTGTCTCTTAGCTTGTAGGCGTGGTCATGTTTGCGTCGGGCGAGTAGTCGTTTCTCCTTGTTGTTTACGCGTGTTTCACCCAGTTTCTCTTGTGCCAGTGTATGGAGTCATAGTTGTTTGTTTCTTATTATGCGAGTGTGGTGCTCGCCATCAGATATGTTGTTTAGTTGTAATCATTGTTGTCGTCATGTTTAAAAAAAAAAATGCACCTTCTGGTTCGCTTTTAGTCGTAATGAAGGGGTCGCTACATGTTGTTTTTGCATACTTCATCTAAGATCATGAACATATAGTAGAGTCATACACTAAATTTGTGTTAAGAACAAATTTAATGGATACACCAACAATCATTTTCCAAATGAAAACATGTAAGTATTCATGGACATTTTATACAGAAAAAAACATCGCATTTAGAGGTAGGATTATTGCATGAATGGAAACCAATCAAATTCATCAACACATAGTAACTAACATGAGGTAAATCGAGGATGGATTGATGTGTAATATTGAGCCCAAGAGGAAGAATATTATAGGGCACTAACAAATACGTTTTTCCTTAACATATTTACTAGCTACTAGAGTAGCAAACTAACAACCAATCAAAAACTTGCAACTACAAATGATTCATGTTCATAACTTTAAGGAAGGTAATAAATGCTCCAGGGACCTATATTATTGTACTTAAATTATAATATTCTTTACCACATATATATATATATATATATATATATATATATATATATATATATATATATATCAAAAACTTGCAACTACAAATGATTCATGTTCATAACTTTAAGGAAGGTAATAAATGCTCCAGGGACCTATATTATTGTACTTAAATTATAATATTCTTTACCATATATATATATATATATATATAACCACATTAATTTTCATGTCTATTGAGGGGCGTTGGGGTGAAACTACAAATGATTCATGTTCATAACTTTAAGGCATGTAATAAATTCTTAAGGGACCTATATTATTGTACTTAAATTATAATATTATTTACCAAATATATATATAACCACATTAATTTTCATATCTATTGGAGGGCATTGGGGTGAAAAGATTCTTAAAAATGAAATTTATGATGCTAGCTTAAAAATGAAATTTATGATACAAGCTTGTAATTCCATGTCAATTACAGAAGAAATTAGTAAAAAAATCAAGCCAAATTAAATCTCAATATTGTTTAGTGTGAGCAATTAAGGTTTGATTCTCAAATCCAATTCCCAAAGGCAGTCAAGTTTTTAGCAAACTTTCATGTTCATGACAAACTTGTGACTGTAAAATTTGAATGCTTAAAGTTTCACCAAAGATCTTTGCTTATTCATTCCGATCAATTTATTTCCTTTCAAATCTTTAGATTCTAGTACCTAAGTAATAATTTATTCTCTCTCAATGTTCTTTGTAAATTGTAGGCCAACTTCTCATTGAAAAATATAATTGAGACTTCTGAAAATACAACATCCTCAAGAACGAGATTTCATCGAAAATGTGATCCATGGGTGGTATCTACCAGAGTTGAACCCTCAATCTCTGATCCTTGAATTACAGTATCACTAGAATAAACCTCCCTCCCCTCTCATAATATTACATACAATATTTTTTAGGTTTTTGTGCTCACTAACGATTTCAACTGGTAACTTGTGTCAAAGGCAAGCATAGTCGTTACGAGTTGATGCAGAGGCCCATATTAATAGAGTTGTAGCTTTTAAGTGAGATCCGTTTTTTAATTTTCTAACACATGCTAGTTGTAACACACTTTCAGCACCAAGAATAATGTCAGCGATTAATCATTTCACCGCCTGGATAGCAGCAGATCGGTGGCTGTCTTGACCTTTCAAGACTCGAGGATTTAATTACTCTAAACGATGACCACCTTAACCTTTAATGGAAACCAAACACCATCACTGCCTTGATTAATATTTTTATAAGATTGAAGAGGCATTTTTTGTTTGTATATATACCTGAAACGGATTGTAAAAATGTATGAGTTTGAAATCATATTGAATGATTTTTTTTTATTTTTCTTGTATTTGAAGGTGTTCTCTCCGTTGATATGCTATATTACTTATTGAGTTTGTAAACTCTTCCAATTTATATCTTAGCCTTAAGCATTTCTCACAGAGTTTATTTACTGTGCGGAGTTTATTTACTGCGCGGAGTTTATTTACTGCGCAGAGTTTATTTATTGCACGGAGTTTACTTACTGCGCGGAGTTTATTTACTGCGCAGAGTTTATTTGTTGGTTTGAGTCGGGTGTTTGCATGAGCTAAAACTCGAACTCTGAGCTGCCCTTTGTTTTTCTCATTTGGAATCAGAGCCTATAGTATATTATTCTATTGCTTAGTTCATTGCAAAGTATTCTTGTTGGTGTCAAATTTTATTCTCTTTTTTTCCTGTGTGAAGGTTTATTTAATTTCTTTCAAATTTTATATAAATGGTTGCGTTTGGTAGTAGTTCTTCTTAGGTTCGGGTTCTTGTCCTAAGCGAGAAGTCATATGACTCTTGGTATATTCGAATGAGGACGATTTTGCGTTCTCAAGATTTGTGGACTTCTGTTATTGATGGTTATGATGAGCCAGCTGATGTTGCAGCAGAATTGGCTCTGTCTAATGTTGACCGTGTTTTGCTGAAGGAAAATAGGAAGAAGAATAACAAAGCTCTTGGATTAATCCAGCAAGGGTTAAATGAATCCATTTTTATAAAGATTGCTAGTGCTACA
The DNA here is from genome assembly GCA_009831015.1 of Picea engelmannii. Classification (NCBI taxonomy): domain Eukaryota; kingdom Viridiplantae; phylum Streptophyta; class Pinopsida; order Pinales; family Pinaceae; genus Picea; species Picea engelmannii. The sequence continues at coordinate 337,815 of ML793170.1, forward strand.
TTTTCAAAGATGGCTTGGGACATTCTTGAAACCAGTTATCAAGGTGTGTCCAAGGTGAAGACAGTCAAGTTGCAATACTTGAGAAGGGATTTCAAAAAATCTGAAGATGAAGGATAATGAAAGTGTTGATACTTTCATTACTCAAGTGATGAGTGTAGTGAACCAGCTTAGGAAGCATGGAGATGATGTTTAGAATAAGAGAGTTATTGAGATAGTGCTGAGAAGTTTACCCAAGAATTTTGAACCTGTTGTTGTACCCATGGAGGAATTTAAGGATTTAATTCAAATGCAAATTGATGAGTTAACCGGTTCCCTTGTTGCTCATGAATCTAGGATATCTAGATATGAAGAAGGATTATTGGAGCATACTTTCAAATACCAACTGCATGTTACTAGAGGCAGAGGCAGAGGAAGGTTTCATACTCATGGAAGAGGAGGTCAATTTTTTGGTCGAAGGGACAACTAAGTTGAATCAGAGTCTGAGCAGAAGTCCCAAAATTATCCTCCTAATTTAAGAGGGAGCACCAACAAACCTTGGCAGCAAGAAAATCGGAGGTATGATAAAACTAAAGTACAATGTTATTATTGTAAGAAGTTTGGGCATTTTGTTAACAAATGTTGGAAGAGGCAAGCAGATGTTGGAAAGCGGTCTACGCATATCAAAAATGAGTCTAAGGATCATCAAAATCCTGTGTTTCTAACCTGTAATGTCACTCAAGAAAGTGCAAATGATATTTGGTTTTTGGATAGTGGTTGCAGTAACCACATGACTGGTAATAAGGATTTATTTTCCTTTATTGATAATAGTATTCAGTCTTAAGTAAAACTGGGAAATGACTGTAAGGTTACAGTTAATGGTAAAGATATAGTTCCAGTTTACACTAAGGATAATCAAAAAATAAATATTGATGATGTTTATTTTGTGCCTGGTCTAAAATGCAATCTTATTAGTGTTGGAAAACTGATGGAGAAAAAGTACAGAGTATTCTTCAAGAACAAGGTATGTACAATCTATGATAAATTTCCCAACAAACAGTTGATTGCAAGAGTATACATGACCAAGAATAGGATGTTTCCACTTGTTATGAAAAATGATTTGAGTGGTTCTTTGAATGCTTATAAAGGTGGAAGCTTAGATGAATCTTGGTTATGGCATTTCAGATATGGTCATTTACATTTTGGTGGCTTAGATCTGTTACAGAAGAAATAGATGGTAAAGGGGTTACCTTGTATTTAGCAACCTGCAAGCTCTTGTGAGAGTTGTATACTTGGAAAATATCACAGAGAGAAATTTGTTTCAGGTGTTTCCTACAGAGCAAAAGCTCCATTGGAAATTGTCCACACAGATTTATGTGGACCTATGCAAACACCTTCTCTAACTGGATGTGTTTATTTTATGACTTTCATTGATGATTTCAGTAGGAAGACTTGGTTGTATTTGTTGAAACAGAAATCTAAAGCCTTTGATGTTTTTAAGAAGTTTAAGTCTATGGTTGAGAATGAGAGTGGTCAAACCATTAAAATATTAAGGTCTAACAGAGGAGGTGAACACAAACTTAATGAATTCATTGAATTTTGTGATCTTCAAAGAATTAAAAGGCAGTTTACTGCTCGATATACTCCACAGCAGAATGGAGTGGCTGAAAGGAAGAATCGAACTATCATGGACATGGCTCGAAGCATGTTGAAAGAAAAGCATCTTTCAAATGAATATTAGGGAGATGTGGTTCTTTAATCTATTTTTATCTTGAATAGAAGTCTGACCAAGACCGTGAGGGATCGTGTACCTTAGGAAGCCTGGGATGGTAAGCCTTGCAATGTTTCTCATTTCAAAAAAATTGGATGTGTTGCATTTGCGCATGTACCTGCAGAAATGAGGAGGAAGTTGGATGAAAGAAGCGAGAGATGTATCTTTGTTGGATACAGTGAAGAGTCTATGGCATATAAACTCTACAATCACATCACCAAGAAATATGTAATCAACAGAGATGTTCAATTTAAAGAAGATGAATCCTGGGGTGGAATTACTGACAAATCAATTTCAAAGGAAGTTGTGTTACCCCGTGAAGATGATGATGGAGCTGAGCAGGCTGAAGGAGATGGAAAAATGGTTCCACATGCACATACGCCTGCAGCAAGAAGTCCTACAAGGGAAGCACCAGATATCAACCCATCTCAATTTAGAATGCCCAGTACTCATGAGCATGGTGATTCATATGGACATGGTGGACATCAAACAGATTCATAGGTAAGTAGTGAATCGAATCCTACTTTAGCATCATTGAAAAATAGATTTAAAGGTCAAAAGACTAGGATCTTGACCCACAGATTGGGGGATTTGACCCACAAAATATTGTTGTAGAAGAAAATAAATAGAGGAAAAATCACGAGCAAAGAAGAGGGGACACACATAGTTGAGTCTGGGAAGGAAATATGAGTAGAGAGGAGTGTAGGAAACTCCTATGGTTATGATAAAATAGATAGAAGTGAAGAAATGTGTTTTCTGGGTTCAAGAACTCTTGGGGAGTGTATTCTAATTAGGCCGATAAACAGAGCTGCAGATAATTTGAGTGATTGAGTGAGTAATCACATCAGATTCCCTTGCTTCATGGAAGACCGAACTTCTTGGTTCCTTTGGGAGAAAGAGAGTAATCTTCGCCCCTTTCTTTTTGCTGAGAAAAAGAAGAGCTCTCTC
>ML793170.1:340546-359334 GCA_009831015.1 Picea engelmannii
AACAAGAACAATTGTTCCTATGGTTAGGTGGTGATACGAAAATCCTTAGAGGCAAAAATAACTCTTAAATTACACATAAACATTCGGCCAAATTCGATAAATAAAGATCGCTTGACTATTTGCAAAAACACATGTGAATATGCTTACTTATCCATAGACTTCATTATTATTGATGAATAACTTGAATGATAACTTGCAGATTATTGAGATGACACAACAGAAAATAAAATAACTCAAATTACATATATGAATGACATTACTTCATCTTCAAAGTCCCTTTAGATAGTATAATTGTTCTTCATCACCTAAAAACACCAAATTACATTACAATATGGACTTATAAAAACCAATTTAATGGATTCTCTTTAATTATGCTACCCAATCCCATAAAAAGAGTTTACCATTGAATTCCTTGTGAAATTCTAAGAAATTTGAGTATAAAGTCGGTCAATTTCTGAATAGTTTATGAAAAAACCCTTTTACATGTATAATGAGACTATGGGTCTCATACCTCACAAACTGAGATAAGAATTTTACAAATGACCTATGATCACAAAATAGACTTCAAATTCATTATATCTTATGGCACACAAAATGAGACAATGCCAAAAACTACGGCAATCTCTTGCATGCACTTCAAGACAAATCCATACTGCACTTAGCCTTGGGATTCATGCCTGCATAGGAAAGCATGCACATTGGAATGTGTGTAATGCATTGGGATCCATGCCCAATATATAAGCTCGAGACCCCCAACTTCCATCCACACATTTGGAAACTTAAATCTATTTATGGCGGAATCCCATTAAATATGGGTGGTTTGGCCTAACGGTTAAATCGTCGGCTAATTTAGCGGACTTCAAGGGTTCTATCCCCCACGATCCTTGACATATTCATTGGATTTTATTACATATGGTTATAACCATTTGTTATAAATGGCACATGTTATAACTAACATACATATAACATACCCCTCCACAGATTTATTGATAAGCCCCCATGCTATGGTATTGGTCGTGTGGCTATTGCATAAACTAGGGGTTGGGGGCTTAACCCTCCACCCCTTTTCCCTGTTGAATAAATCATTACATAAATTTAAATACAATATGTGCCATATATAGGTTAAGACACAAATGAGGGCACAATGGTAATGGGGCTTATGTTAAGTCTTCGGAAGTTATGAAGGTTGTGGGTTTGACCCCTGCCGAATCCATAATTTTAACATACACTAACCAATATTGGCCAATGGGAGGCTGCCACATGGAAGCCTCTCATTGGCTCTCCAATGCCACTTGTTAATGAATGATTCGACCACTTGTGTGCTACTTTTCAACCTCTAATTGGAAAACCTGGAGGTACAATCTTCCTAGTCAACTGCCAATAATCATGTGTCATGTGTCACCCTTGCAGTGGTGACACGTGTCACCTATTTTTCCCATGTACTTTGACCTTTGACCTAGTTGACTGGAACTTTAAGCTCTCATAACTTTTTCATATGAACTCTGTTTGACTTGTCATTGCATCATTGGAAAGATGACAACGATATCTACACAATGCTATCGTTTTATCAATCATTTGAGGTGGTCAAATTTTGATATTTTCTAGACCCCCTGGGACCTTTGTGGGCGTTCTGAATCCTCCTGAAGCTCTATGAGTGTTCCTTATATCCTCCTGGATCACACCTCCCCACTAGATGACTTTTGGACCTCCAAAAGTATGGATTATTCATAAATGAAGTGAGAATAATTCTGCCTCACTTGTCTAGTATCATCCATCCATCCTACTTGGATAATGAGCACCTCACTCATCACAACCATATTAAATATTGTAGCCAAATTGTTGACCAATTTAACCATTCCTTTGAATTCATAAACTACACCATTAATTGTTGTAGTAACTGACCATACTCCATTGATTATTAATAAAATGAACAACAAAACTAAATATACATATGCGAAAGAGAATGAACCATCAACATGATTCCCCTTCTTAAGATGAACAACATCAACCAAAGGACATGTTCTGCTTTAAATGATAGGTTGTAATTCTATATCCTGAATACTAGCATTAGCCCTCATATGCCTTGTAATGATAACTGTCGAATTCATCTTCATCCAATGAGCTCTCATAATGAACTCAATCCCATCCTTGAAAAGATGATACTAGTTATGTTCCCTACAGAAAATGGCCTTCCTATCATACAAGTATGGACTTCTCAAAAACATCTTGCAAATGTCGAGTGGAACAACATCTAACTCTACCTCATCAATGAAACTGGATGTGATCACAAACTGTAACTTTCACTGCTTAGTTACCTATACCTCAGAATTATCACAAATCCAACCCAAAGGATATGGTCTCAGATGAGGCTTAGTTTCCAATCCCAAATTCTGAACGTCGAGGTCGAACCATAGGGACCTCTAGAAGAAGCATGACAACTGGTTATAAGGGAGAATCACTATAGTGCTTTGGATTTAGAAAGGTTGCAGTGATTTCTGAGAAATTTAGAGAAGCACCTGAAAAGCTCTTTGGAAGCTTGGGGGTAGGAATTTAAATCAAAATCACAGAGATTTCAACTGACCGATTCAGCCACTACAAGAAATGTTATATTAAAGGATCTTTAGCATGTAACAGGTTCATAGAAAATTATTTTATGTTTCTCATAGCCTTCAGAAATAATACAATTGTTGTCAGTAAAATCAACATATTAGCCCATTACATGGCTTAGCATTAGCCTTGTTGGGTTTCTTTAGGGTTATTGATGCAGGCTTCTTCATGGAACTTGTGGAGGTCACCTTAAATATGCATAGCCTCCTGTGCTACCCAGTTCTTGCAGAGCTAGTAAGTCGAGAAAAGCAAGTATGAGCTAACAAACAAGGCGGTGTCACTCTCTAGCACTTTTGAGATTGAGGTGGCCACCTTTCACTGACAAGCACTTCCCAAAAACCTGCTTCGACTTACATGGGTAGTTGTAAACATTTTGATATATTTAATTTTTAAATGAATATTAAATTCTGACAAATGCTTAAATATAATTCACATATACCGGGAACAACTAAGTCCCTTCAACATTGCTCAACCAATGGATAATTAAATTTATCAATTTAAAATATTTATTACATATTTTTAATTTTGATAAAAAATAATTTAATAAAATTATTCACAAAATATTGAAAAGCTAATATAAAACAATGCAAAATGCACTATTTAATATAGCAAAACACACCTATTAATGTATGGTCAAAGCATGTTGACTGCTACACGATTCGGTTATTTTCATTAGCGTGTACTAAGTGAAATAAAGAAATAATGCTTATTGAAAAATATCGAAAAAAAAATTATATGAGTTTGGATTAGTTATAAACCCATTCAAAATTACAAAATGGATAGCCATTAATTCAATGGCCATTACTAGGACAAATTGAAGGACTTGAACATGGGAGCATTTCCTTAAGCCTCCATCTCTAAGAAAATGCAACATTAAACTTATTCATTTTATGGTTGAGGGACAATTGTAGTGATGGTTAAAGATTCTTCGATCTTTCTTATTTCAAATACCTTGGTACCACAAACCCCTACTTTGTTTTATATACAAAATTATAGTGTTTACCATTCATTATACATCTTAACAAAACTTCCATCACTAATCATATTAGGTATGGAATGGAATGCCCTATTTGGTATGGAATGCCCTTTCTCTTTCCCTTTAAGGAGGTTACTTAATCTTTGTCACACTATTTGTTATGAATGCTCATTTTATTTCCTTTAAAAGAGGTTAGTGTTTTGCTTTGAGTTTTCTTTTATATAGTACGTTTCTAAATATTTGTTTAGGGGTGTTTATGCTTTTGTGGATTGTGTCTGTCTTGTCCTTTTTTGTGGTTTTTAATAAGAGAGGTTTTTATTGTTTCAAGTTGGGTTATTGAGAGTATTCTAGGGTCATTTTTCTATACGAAATATCTATTTTGGTTAGGTTATGTAGTAAGTTTTTCTTTGTTTTTTCTTATTAGTTTGTTTTTATCATTGTCTTTAATTATAAGACATTTTCAAATGAAGAGTCTAGGCCAATTTCATTTAGTATAAGTTCGATTGATTTTTCTAAGAATCTACAATTTCTTATTTCACCTCTCCTATGACAGTCTCACAATGCTTCATGTATGTTGTTGTTTTTATAATCTTGACCATTATGCTTCAAATATAATCCACAAATACTTTGGGTCGAAGACTATGGTATCTTTGCTACATGTTTCTTTTCACCAATGATAGTAAATTCAATATGCTTCCAGACAAGTTAGATAAAAGAAGATTTTGTTAGATGTTATATCATTTGGTGACTTTCAAGTTTCACAAGGTCTCAGAGTAACCTGAATTCACAATATGAAACCATTGTCCAATGGGTATTTCCTTTCCTTATTGTTGCAATTTCAAGGTAATTTCTCTCAAGAGGTGGAGTAAACCAAAATGATGGTGTATGCAATTATTCTTGATCTTCAATCGCAAAGGTATTAGAGTGTACTTGTTTCAATATTTTCAATCATTGATGAAGGTGATTAGTGCTCCCGATGGATTTCCTTTGACTTGTGAAGATGGTGAAGTTACATGGAACTCAACCCTCCATAACAAGTTTAGTTATTATTTTCGCTATTGGTAATTCTTTTGGTTAAACCTTACTTTACTTGTAAAATAATTCCTAGTATTATGGTTGCTTGCTTGATGATTATTTTTGCATAGAAGCATCATCCATCACGAATTATTGAATGATACCAATACAATTTTTTTTTTTTAATTTTAATTTTAATTTTAAAGCTTTTAAATCTTCATATGTATTTGTTTAATTATAACGATTTTTTTCAGTTGTCTAAAATATTCATATATAATATATTACTGATATAAAATTAATCAAATGTATTTATTTGTCACAATAAAAAAAAAAATGTTTCCATTATATTTTTTTTTTAAATCATATGAATAAAAAATTTTAAAAATACAAAAATTATTATTGAATTAAAAAACTTAAAACTACAAGCAATGTAGTTGCTATGAATTGGTCCTAAGGCTCTAAAGCCACAATGTAGACTTCTCGCCACTAAATGAAAGAAGTCAAATATATTTATTTCATTGTATTATATTCTATAAAACAATTCCTTTGCATAGCGTTGAATACATAGAGCATAGCCCATCTAGCTCTTAACTTTCTGGTTGGGAATTCTAACCCAACACTATTATAATTTTTAATGTTAAAATAAATAAAAATTACATTCTTATTTTATGCTATTATAAATAGTACAGAAGAAGATATTCAATATACAAATGGATTTATGATTTGTTTTACAAATAATAAGTATTTTATTGATTTTTTATTTTATTTTTCATTATAGATGAGTATTCTTTAAAAAAGTAATTAATTGTTACGAATTACCTCTTAACATATATAATAATTTTGAGATGTAAATGATTTATAAAACATTTGTACACCAAAAACTTTTTCAACAATATTAATAAATTATTAGAAGAAGCAAAGCCTTTGCACATGGTCTTTGAAGCCTATTTGATGACATCATAAGACATTGACATACACTCCCTCACATGTAACATCCTCGCTATAATCACGAATCTAATTAATGATTGATATATATGTAACACACCTATTTACCCTAGCTTGTAAACATAATTATATTTTGCTAATAGACTATGGATAGATCAATTGTGTGTGGATCTAGGAAATGTTGAACCTTTGCTAAGAAGGCAATGTAAATATTTATGCTATTAATGTAAAAAGGAAAATGTTGAACAATTGATGAGGGGGATTGCCTATACATGTTATGATGTCATGAGAGGGAATGAAGGGAAGTTGGTGGTTGAACTACCAACTTCCCACATTTATGAAAAGGAATGGGTGTTGTACCAAAACTACCTTTGTCTCATAAGCATGGGTAGAAAAGTAACCATCTAGAGGATTCTAGGTTGACCCGCGGATTGGGGGATTTGACCCACAAAATCTTGTTGTAGAAGACAAGAAATAGAGGGAAAATCATGAGAAAAGAAGAGGGGACACACATAGTTGAGTTTGGGAAGGAAATATGAGTAGAGAGGAGTGTAGGAAACTGTTATGGTTATGATAAAATAGAGAGAAGTGAAGAAATGTGTTTTCTGGGTTCAAGAACTATTGGGGAGTGTATTCTAATTAGGTCAATAAACAGAGATGCAGATAATTTGAGTGATTGAGTGAGTAATCACATCAGATTCCCTTGCTTGGTGGAAGACTGAACTTCTCAGTTCCTTTGGGAGAAGGAGAGTAAGCTTCGACCCTTTCTTTTTGCTGAGCAAAAGAATAGCTCTCTCTCATGGCATCATACTCTGGCTAGGGGGGGGGGCAACTGTGAAATACAACAAGAACAGTTGTGCCTATGGTTGGGTGGTGATACGAAAATCCTTAGAGGTAAAAATAACTCTTAAATTACACATAAACATCCCACCAAATTCGGTGAATAAAGATCGCTTGACTATTTGCAAAACACATGTGAATATGCTTACTTATCCATAGACTTCATTAATATTGATGAATAACTTGAATGATGACTTGCAAATTATTGAGATGACACAACAAAAAATAAAATAACTCAAATTACATATATGGATGACATTACTTCATCTTCAAAGTCCCTTTAGATAGTATAATTGTTCTTCATCACCTAGAAAAACCAAATTGCATTACAATATGGACTTATAAAAAACCAATTTAATGGATTCTCTTTAATTCCACTACCCAATCCCATAAAAAGAGTTTACCATTGAATTCCTTGTGAAATTCTGAGAAATTTGAGTATAAAGTCGGTCAATTTCTGAATAGTTTCTGAAAAATCCCTTTGACATGTATAACGAGACTATGGGTCTCAAACCTCACAAATTGAGATAAGAATTTTACAAATGACCTATGATCACAAAATAGACTTCAGATTCATTATACCTTATGGAACACAAAAGGAGACAATGCCCAAAACTAGGGCAATCTCTTGCATGCACTTCAAGACAAATCTGTATTGTACTTAGCCTTAGGATTCATGCCTGCATAGGAATCTGTGCACATTGGAATGTGTGTAATGCATTGGGATATGTGCCCAATATATAGGCTTGGGCCCCCCAACTTCCATCCACACATTTGGAAACTCAAATCTATTTATGGTGGGATCCCGTTAAATATGGGTGGTTTGGACTAACAGTTAAATCGTCGACTAATTTAGTGGACTTCAGGGGTTCTATACCCCATGATCCTTGGCATATTCATTGGCTTTTATTACATATGGTTATAACCATATGTTTTAAATAACATATGTTATAACTAACATATGTATAGCATACCCCTCCGCAGATTTATTGATAAGCCCCCATGCTATGGTATTGGTCATGTGGCTATTGCATAAACTAGGGGTTGGGGGCTTAGCCTCAACCCCTTTTCCCTGTTGAATAAATCATTACATAAATTTAAATACAATATGTGCCATATATAGGTTAAGACACAAATGAGGGCACGATGGTAATGGGGCTTATGTTAAGTCTTGGGAAGTTATGAAGGTTGTGAGTTTGACCCCCATCAAAACCATAATTTTAACATACACTAACCAATATTGGCCAATGGGAGGTTGCCACGTGGAAGCCTCTCATTGGCTCTCCAATGCCACTTGTTAATGAATGACTGGACCACTTTTGTGCTACTTTTCAACCTCTAATTGGAGCACCTGGAGGTACAATCTTCCTAGTCAACTGCCAATAATCATGTGCCATGTGTCACCCTTGCAGTGGTGACATGTGTCACCTATTTTTCCCATGTACTTTGTCCTTTGACCTAGTTGACTGGAACTTTAAGTGCTCATAAATTTTGCATACGAACTCTGTTTGACTTGTCATTTGCATCATTGGAATGATGACAACGATCTCTACACAATGCTATTGTTTTATCGATCATTTGAGATGGTCAAATTTTGATCTTTTCTAGACCCCCTGGGACCTCTGTGAGCATTTTGAATCCTCCCAGAGCTCTATGAGTGTTCCTTATATCCTCTTGGATCACAACTCCCCACTAGATTACTTTTGGACCTCTAAAAGTATGGATTATTCATAAATGAAGTGAGAATGATTATGTCTCACTTATCTAGTATCATCCATCCATTCTTCTTGGATAATGAGCACCTCACTCATCACAACCCTATTGAATATTTTAACCAAATTGCTGACCAAGTTAACCATTCCCTTGAATTCATAAACTACACCATTAATTGATGTAGTAACTGACCATACTGCATTGATTATTAATAAAATGAACAACAAAACTGAATATACATATGCGAAAGAGAATGAACCATCAACATGATTCCCCTTCTTAACAGGAACAACATCAACCAAAGGACCTGTTCTTCTTTCAATGATAGGTTGTAATTCTATATCTTGAATACTAGAATTAGCCCTCATGTGCCTTGTAGTGATAATTGTCGAATTTGTCTTCATCCAATGAGCTCTCATAATGTACTCAATCCCATCCTCGAAAAGATGATACTTATTATGTTCCCGGTAGAAAATGGCCTTCCTATCCTACAAGTATGGACTTCTCAAAAAAATCTTGCAAATGTCGAGTGGAACAACATCTAACTCTACCTCATCAATGAAACTGGATGTGATCACAAACTATAACTTTCACTCCTTAGTTACCTATACCTGGGAATTATCACAAATCCAATCCAAAGGATACGGTCTCAAATGAGGCTTAGTTTCCAATCCCAAATTCTGAACAACTTGCTCTGAAATAAGATTCAATTGTGATCCACTATCAACCAGTGTTCTTTGAGATAACTCAGAAATTAAACATGTCATTTATTTTCTTTCCATCAGGGATTATATTAACCTTTGCAGAAGAAGTACATGAACTGAAACTTGTAACATAAGATTTACCTTTGATGCCCATAGTTGTAACCTTAGTTTCATCCTTGGAATCTGATCCAAGATCCTGCAACATGGTCATGTTCTTTTGTTTACCCTTCCTAGACCGAGCCCATTTCGGTTTCAATTATGGATACAACTTCCAACAATGATTTTCATCATGTCCTTTATTCTCGCAGTGAGAAATTGTAGGCTTATTCTCTTCATCCTTCTTCACTTTAGTTGTCTTCTTATTCTTCCCTTTTCCCTTCGACTGCTCCTTGAATTCATGTGGCTTCTCTGACACATCCTCAACACCATGTTTTCCTTTGTTGGCTTCAATATGTGTAGCTTGTACTGATACTTCATCAATATTAGTAGGATTAAACATCAATATAGTATGGCGAAGATATGAATACATACCACCAATATACTTTAGAAGAGTCTCAGGAGTATGTAATGGAATTCCAAAAGATAATGCCTTCCTCTTAAATTCCTATGTATAAGCTTGAACATTTTTCCCTTTTCATTGTCTCGGATGTTTCAAAGAAATCATTAATGTTTGCATATAAGATAATGGATAAAATTTATTTCTTAATGCAACGACAAATTCAATCCAGGAAGAGATGATTTTACCATGTTGAATAAGATCAGCCCATGTCTGACTCTACCACCATATCAAAGTTGCGTTGCTCATGCAAAGAGTATTCAATTGTATCTTTGAAGTGCCATGTGTGATTTTATGTACCCTGCAATACGCTTCAATCTGTTTGACCCAATTATCCAACTTCTTTGCATTCAACTCTCCATCAGAAGTAGGAAAATCAAACTTTACATCTAGCTTTAACAAAGACAGATCATGAGAATGAGAATAATTCTTGGAATGCTTTTTCCTCTTATGAGAAGAATTTTCACTTCCAACAGAAGAAGAAGATGATGGTGATTATGATGGTGATGGGGATGAAGGCGACCCTGGAGGTTCTTCACCTTCTCCTTCTCCTTCCGCTTTTACCATTGTTTTAACTAGACCACCTTCATTTTGATGAGGAGTTGCTCTTCTTATTTCTAGGTATTCCCACAATTCCTTAACCATATTTTCCATCTCAAGAAACATTTTTTGAAACTCCTTATCAACCTTAGAAAGAACGCCTTCATGCTCCATTTATTTCCTTTGAAATACATGTTCAATCTTAGGATTAAATTATTCAAGTGTGCCTTCACCTTGCTTAGATTTGTACCTCATAAGCATTCAGTTGCAAATAAATGTAAAAACTAGCTCTGATACCAACTTGAACTGGAAATTCTTAGATGTAAAAATAACTCTTAAATTACACATAAACATCAGACCAGATTCAATAAATGAAGATTGCTTGACGTTTTACAAAAACACATGTGAATATGCTTACTTGTCCATAGACTTCATTAATATTGATGAATAACTTGAATAATTACTTGCAGATTATTGAGATGACACAACAGAAAATAAAAGAACTAAAATTACATACGTGGATGACATATTACTTCATCTTCAAAGTCCCTTTAGATAGTATAATTGTTCTTCATCACCTCAAAATACCAAATTACATTACAATATGGACTTATGAAAAAAACAATTTAATGGATTCTCTTTAATTCTCCTACTCAATCCTAGAAAAGAAGTTTACCATTGAATTCCTTTCAAAATTCTGAGAAATCTGAGTATAAAGTCGATCAATTTATGAATAGTTACGAAAAAAAACATTTGTGCACGTATAACGAGACTATGGGTTTCATACATGAAAAAATGAGACAAGACTTTTACAAATGACCTGAGATCACAAAACAAACTTCAAATTCATTATCCTTGGGAAAAACCTAATCCAACGAATATAAACTTGCATATGTGTGGACAATTTATTGTATGGCACGCAAAACGAGACAATGCCAAAAGCTAGGGAAATCTCTTGCACACACTTCGAGAAAAATCCGTAATGTACTTAGCATCATGATTCGTTCCTACATAGGAATCCATACACATTGGAATGTGTGTAATGCATTGGGATTCATGTCCAATATATAGGCTCGGGCCCCCCAACTTCCATCTACATATTTGGCAACTTAAATCTATTTATGGCGGGATCACGTTAAATATGGGTGGTTTGGCCTAATGGTTAAAACGTCAGCTAATTTAGTGGAGTTCATGGGTTCTATTCCCCACGATCCTTGGCATATTCATTGGTTTTTATTACATATGGTTATAAATAACATGTGTAACCATATGTTATAAATAACATATGTTATAACTAGCATATATATAACATACCCCTTCACGGATTTATTGATAGCCCCCCATGCTATGGTATTGGTTGTGTGGCTATTTCATAAACTAGGGGTCGGTTGTTTATCCCTCGACCCCTTTTCCCTGTCGAATGACCCATTACATAAATTTAAATACAATATGTGCCATGTATAGGTCAAGACACAAATGAGGTCACGATGGTAATGGGGCTTATGTTAAGTCTTGGGAGGTTATGGAGGTCGTGGGTTCAACCCTCGTTGACTCCATAATTTTAACATACATTAACCAATATTGGTCAATGGGAAGCTACCATGTGGCAGCCTCTCATTGGCTATCCAATTACACTTGTTAATGAATGATTGGACCACTTGTGCACCACTTGTCAACCCTCTAATTGGACCACCTATAGGTACGATATACCCAGTCAACTGCCAATAATCATGTGTCATGTGTCACCCTTGCAGTGGTGACACACACACACACACACACACACACACACACACACACACATATATATATATATATATACCAAAGTTACCATTTAAATACTTTAATATTTGAATAATAAAGATTGTAAACTATTACATTTACAACCTAGAAATTTATGCATGGTCCATGATTAATGGAAATGTGAAATCCTTCCTATGTGCAAAAGTTTAAATTATGCTAATATGTTCCTAGTTTTAAGGATTATGCCATGTACATGCCACTTCGCACGCCTACAAGAACTATGGCAACATAGTCTTTTATTTATTTATTAAACGCTTGAAAAGCATACCTTCCATCTCTCTCAATTTATAAGTACTTAAACTTATATTATAAATAATCTGTCGGAGAACAAAGAATGGAGTAAGTATTTGGAGTGCGATGACAAATTGATTTTAAACAATACATTATTAAATATTAAGCTATGCTCGTTGGTGATTGGTCTTCAAAGTCCAACCTTCAGAGTGAAGGGGAGAGTGCAGGTGAATAAAGTTTGAAGTCGTCGAAGTGATGGCATGGACGTTATAAAGTTTAAATGTAATATAATATTACCCTTTCCCTTCCATGAATGGTCATCAGAGTAACGAGAAGGGAACCCACAAATTGACTCTGAAGGCTTCAGATTGTGATGGGATATATGTTTTAAAGTTTAAATATATTATAATATTAAAGCCTACTCTCTTGTGATTGGTGGTCAGAGTGTTGAGAGGAACACACATGTTCAAGAGCGAAGACCTCGGGATGATGGCCTGAGTTGATGTAATAAATTTAATATATATAAAATAAATGAACACAAGTTTCTAGACCTTTTAGGTGTTGACCATTTAGGAGTTGACCCTGAAGCGTTCAGAGTACAAATTTGAAGGGTTTGAAATACAACTCCGAAGAGCTCAAAGTATGACTCCAAAGAATGTTGATCATTATTATATTGTAAAATAAATAATATTTCACATGAAGGGATTTTGAAATAAAATATAATATTAAATATATTTAGTTCCTTTTCTTTGCCAGAATAAATATATATATTATATGTTAGAATAAAATTAATTAGCTTATAAGACAATCATTACAAAAATGGTACTTAGGTGAATTATTATGATAGGTAAAAATGTGTTTACAGGGATAAATAATTAGTGAATAACAATTATCCCTAATGAGTATTTAATAAATAAATGCCAAGGAGGCGTATTTTAAGAAAGTATTAAATTAAGTATCCTATTTAGTTTATATGGACAAATGTCAATCTCTGGTTGAGCGAGCCTATGCACCCTATGGTGACATGGTGAGTTGCGATGGGTCCATGTGTTGAGTGGATACTGAGCCACATGTCATGTCAAGAGACAGAGTATTGACGTCATGAATTACGCAGCTTGTCAGCAAGGAAGCTAGGATGCCATCAGGATGGAAGATGTTGATCATTAACAGGTTTATGAGTTGATTGGGATGAAGTTGGGCAGGTGAACCTTACGCGTTAGATGGATCTCAGTCGTTAGTTGGGAGACCTAAGTTTATCAAGATCGTCCATCGAGGATAAGGGATATTCCTCGATACCCCAAATTCGGAGCAGTAATACTACTTGAACTTATCGAACTCTGAATGGATGGTATTGAGAGGGAATATTCCTAGATACCATATTCATCAGAGGTAAACAAATCTTGAGTTGGGAGAAGGTCCGAGAGATTATGGATATAGGCCTGTGTGCACTGAATTTTCATCATGGCAGGCTAAGATAGTGACAATTCGGAGTCAAGTTGTCGCCATGTCAGATGGAACGAGGAACGAGGTGTCATCTGGATGCCACATGGCAGTAAGAGAGATGTTGCCTATGTAAACCTAAGAACTTGGGAAGGTCACAACTTCTATTCCAGAGCTATGTTTCGAGCAAAATTGATATCGTTGGAAATCTCTTGACGAGCAGAAGACTATTGAGATATGAAGTAGAGGAAGTAAGATTGTTTAGAAAAAGTGAAATTTCAATGACCCATCTCTAAAAGAGATACTTAGGGGTTGGGTGTGTTACAGAGTGGTATCATAGTAGGAAACAACACTTGGTCTACTTGGGCTCACGAAAGAGTTAAATAAATTATTCTTAAAAAACTTTTAAAGGGGAGTGCACCCTACCCTACCCTATCTGTCAAAGCATGATTCAAACACTAGGTCTGGATGGGCTATAAAAAAATCATGAGACTAGTTTACCAAGGCTAAGATGAGCCTATTGAAATTGTTTATTTCCGCAAGGAGATTATCTGCATAAGCTCCTTGAGGAGAAGGATTTCAGATTGAAATTATGTTGGGATTTACTCAACAAAAAATGAATCATGTTGGATTGCAGTAGAAGAATTGTATCATTTATTTGGGGGAATGATACCCACTCCTACAAGAGTGGGATTATTATGGTAGGTGCTAATAGAAAGACTTGGATGCGAATGGAAGAAAACCTTATATTGGGATGATCCCCTTTTTTCAAAGTAAAAAATGAGTCCTATGGACTGAGAATAACCTCATGGAAGAAGTGAAGTGACATGAGAAAGTCCAAAATCTCATGGCTATTTTAAGGGACTATATATTCCAATTAATTTAAGGGCATGTCTATGTATGAAAATGCAAGAGATAAGAAAGTGGAATACGTCTTCACTACAGGCATGGTTAAAATGCTTGATGCATGAGGATACGTTGGAATGCATATGGAAAAGATTGAGCATGCATATAACATCCAAATAGACTTATTATATTCTATCATTGGATGTAAAATATGGTTATGTCATAGATCATATGGTTACTGATGATCTTATTATAGAATCATAAGTAAAATGTTGATTATATTGATTGTATATTACACTATGAGGATCAAGTAGAATGGTTAATGAAATATTGATCCCAAATGTGATAAAGGAAGTGTTGGGGCACTTATAGATGACCAATGGGTCAGGTTGACATCTAGAGGTGGATGGTAGCCATATAGATATGGCTTGGTATGCTCAAGTATAAGTGAGAGGGAATCTAGGAAAAAATTCCCTTGATAAAAAGGTTTTTTGACCAAGAAAAGCTAGAGTCGTTGTCTTGTTGGCTTGGGCATTGTTGAAATTTCCCATACTGTATTTATGGGTTGTGGAATGCTTTTATAGTAGTTGAGGGAAGATTGTTTTTTTGCTAGTTGTTTTCCTGTAGAAAAGGGAAACATAATGATGAATATGTTTGTGATACTTTCCACGTGAATGACTCTAAGCTCTCAACAAAGAGAGAAACATAGTGTTGAGTATTCCTATGAGACTTGTCATAAGAATGGTTGTAATATCTCTGGGAAGAAGGATATGGAAGTTGAAATGTCCACATGTGTGAATGACATGGAAAAAGGTGTAGGCGATGAAATTGCATGTACAATATTTATCTATGTTTGTATATGCTTGAGTGCATGGATTGAATGCATTATAAGGTTGCCTGGTATGAAGACTGATATTAATACCAGATAGATATGAATGAATGATATAAAATTTTCAAGTGATGCACATGTATGATGTATGAGTATAAGTATACTAAATTCATGATGTGATTTCCTAAATAAGTGAATTGTAAGGCAAGAATTGCACTTGCCATGATAGAATAAATACCATGGATGCATGGTTGAATCTATTTTGAAGAGTCATGATGCAGGAGCATACTAATTCCAAAACCTTGTACATCTGTGATACCTAGGGAGTCTTTCTTTTGCTAGGGAGTTGGTTCCCTCACAATTGTTTTATTGTATTTTCCTATGTTTTAAATTAATTCTAGAAGAGAGACATAGGATATGGGTTTGATAATGAATGTGAGGATTGAATTGTAAATGGTATTGAATGTATGAGAACATGAGAGGGAATGAGAAATGAGAGATATATAGGGTCAGTTAGATATCATAGGGATTTGTGAGTCCTAAAGATAGGAGTTGAGTGTGAGGATTTTGTGGATCCTCTTGAGGGTTTTGTGGCTCAGTGAGGATCCTTAGGATTTTGTTGAGAAATTGTTGGATCTAAAATAATTTTGTTCAGGATCCTTTTGTACAAATGTTGTAATCCTTGAAGGCATTAGGGGTGGCCATTAGGGAATAAATCAGGCCAAAATAATGTAGGAGTAGGCCAAGAGAGCGTGGCCATTAAGGAAGAAATCAAGCCAGAGAGAGAGGAAGAACTATTGAATGTGCTTAGGTCAAGAAGGTATTGAAAATCCTTATGTAAATTTATCTACAATAAGTGTTCATATGGATAATGAAGAAAAGGACACTCTATTTCAAGTGTTTCCTGAGAAATCTTTGTTTATTATGTGTGAGGAACCTCTGTCATCTTGAACATTATGTATAAATGAAACTAGATATTCGAAACCCTATATATCTATGCAAACAATTGATGTTGTCGAGCTTAGAGTTGATGTAGGATAATCGAAGCTCAGGTGAGAGAGAAATGAAGATTGAGTGAGACCGTGAATGGGATTCTAGAGATCATCAATCATTATAAAGGATTGATGATCTAATCGTCACTGCAATAGTGTAATTTGAAGGAAGCTAAAGGAGCCATCAAATTATTCCATTGGCGAATGATAGTCGTTAGATCAAGGTTAATAAGATTTAAGCCCATGATTGAGTGAGAGTCATCCAATCAGTGGTTTATTAAATATGAGTCGTCGATTTGATTGGGACAAGGAGTTGCACGATGAAAAAATTCGACCGTCGATCCAGAGACATGATCAATGGAGGAGATTCATAGTTCACAGTAAAGTTGCATGAATATTAATTCAAAGGGAGCGTTGCACTATTGATCTGGTTTTCCATTAAAAGGTGTGATCAACGGTCTAGAAGTAAAGTGCAAATCAAATCTACATAGATATTAATTCCTAGGAGGAAGCACACTATTAATCTGGACCATCCATTAGATTGGTGACATGTCGTCTTGGGATTAATGTGCACTATGGTAAATCTGTTAATGAGCTATGTTGTTGGAGAGCGCGGGTCGTAGATCTCGATAATTGATTAAGACATGACCGTTGATGAAAATTCTCAAGGACTTACGAGTTAAGTGACATTTGACTTAGCGCTTGGATATATCCTGCGGCTGCATGGTAGAAAGGTGTTCACAACTGGGGGCTAGGGGCGAATAGTACATTAGAGCCTTCTAGACAAGCTTGTGGTTCGCATATTTAGTTCTATGGCCAAAAGGTTAAGCTATTAAACTCTATTATTCATATGATTGCATTGTAATAGTATAGAAGCAAACGAGAATTACGAAGATTCGACCCTTAGACACCCCATTGTGGGTTTAATGAGCAACAAATTCCATATAAGATACCATATTCTGGGTATAAGCCTCGAGTAGGCTATCAAGTGGTATTAGAGCTAGTTAAAATCTCTTTGAGGTTGGAGAATAGAAACAAAACAAGTACAGTTCTCTTTGAAATTGGAAAAAGTATAAAAAGCAATTGAAGTCTCTTTGGGAATGAAGGACAACATCAGAGAAAAATAAATTGCACATTTGAATGATTACAAGTACAAGCATTTAGTTATGAAGTAAATACAAAGGCATGTACAGAGAAGCACATAAGAACAGAATGGAGTTGGTATGATTTGAAGGAGAGACAAAGAAAGCATACTTTTGAGTACAATTGATGCAGAGATATTGTACAAAGGAGTTCATATTTGGTGAAATATGACAGGACAGAGAAGATGAATGAATCAAAAGGATTCAATATCATGAACAAATCTTGAATGTGTTGATTTGATGTGTTTGAACTAACTCTGGTTTAATATTTGTGTTGCAGGTTGAAGAAACAAAGGAAAGGATTGGTAGCATTTATGACATCTATGAGAGTTGTAGAAGATAACCATTGATGGTCTTGAATGAAGAAGAGAATGTGAGCTCTTAGAGAAAAGAGAAAGGAAGTAGTGGAAAATAACCTTGAAGGAATTCCAGTTGAAGGTTGGAACAACAAAGGACAAGTGCATGTTCTCAAAGGTAAGTAGAAATAGTAGGAACCAATGGGAGCAAGGGGTGCTTAGAAGAGGTTCTATGAGGGAGAGAATGATGCAGACCCCCCTTCTCCCCTTCAGGGCTACGTGACCTCCTGGTCAAGGATCGTAAAATATTCTCCTCGAGCTAGATTATCTCCTTCAAACCTTACTGGTCTCAAAATGAATCAAAACACATTCCATGTTATCACCCTCAGGTTTTCACGGTCATGATCCGGTCTTTATCGATTTGTTCATTGATCAACAACTCACAGCAACTGCGGGCACCAACGTGCTCGCTCTTTTTTGGAGGATTAAATCCCAAAAATAATAAAATTTCTCTCCTAACACGATCTAATCGTGGTCATTGATCCCCCTTCCCAACAAGATCAATGACATTGGTGAATAGCAGGTCGTGAACTAGCATGCTCACTAATTTCACCTCCACACTCCGTAATGATTCCCCACCTTAGATCTTGTTAAGCCCTAATATTGGCTCATTACCCCTTAATTGGGGCATATTATATTAGTAATGTTATTTTATTTATGTCGGCTTTAGGCCATTAGTTGTAATTATAACTCCTAGTCTCCTATATATACCAAGGAGACATTTTCATTTTGAATCATATTGGACTTGAACATTTAAGTGGGGTAAAAGAAGGTTCCCCCTCAAAAAGGCTTATTATCTGAAATTATCTCTTTTTCAAGCGTTGAGTACTTTTTCTGAGGTTTTTCTATGCTATATTGATATTTGGTTCTTAACATATGGTATCAGAGCTCAAGGTCTTGGGGTTTCGCTGACACATCTGAGACACCTTGGCATTTTATATATAACTTTTGTTTTACAACGTTTCAGAAGGAACAGCTTGGAGGATATTTAGTAGATGGATCAAGGTACGTTGGGTTCAAAATTTAGCTCATGAGGCCTTATACTTTCCGAGATACTGCCTGTACAAGATAGGGTTCTGGAATCATCCTGAACTGAGTCCACAAGATAGTGCAATTTCCACTGCATTCATGGAGACAGTTCAAAAGATACATGGAAGCCCAAAGATTATTGTAAGTGACAGAGATCCCATCTTCACTGGACATTTTTGGACAAAATTATTTTCTTGTTTGGGTACTCAATTGGCTCATAGCTCATCC
>ML793170.1:360342-386611 GCA_009831015.1 Picea engelmannii
CCTCGAAGAGGCTTATTATCTAAAATTATCTCTTTTTCAAGGCGTTGAGTACTTTGTCTGAGGTTTTTTCTATGCTATATTGATATTTGGTTCTTAACAGATCTCCATTCACAAATCAACGACCATAGACCACTTCAGTTATTCGGGCTTCGGGGATTTCAAATTCTCTGCATTCTCTTTCTCCTAGAGTGCTTTGGCCCGAAGTATATGATATGTCAATGCGTGTCTCCCATAGATCGATAACTACGGTTCACTTCAACTATTCGTGTTTTGAGATTTTGAAACTCTCTGCCTTCGCTTTCCCTATGAGTGATTTCACCTGAATTTCATGGATCTCTATCGTGTGTCCTTTTGGATTTGATGGCCATGACTCACTTCGTTTATTTGGGCTTCAGGAGTTTCAACTCCTCCACGCTCACTTTCTCCCAGAGAGATTTCACTTGAAGTCAATGATCTAGAGACATGTGTCTCCCATAGATCAACAATTGTAGTTCACTTCTCGCTTAGGGCTTCGGGAGTTTCAACTCCTCCGTGCTCACTTTCTTCCAGAGATATTTTACCCGAAGTCGACGATCTGGTGACACATGTCTCCCACAGACCGACCACTATACTTCACTTCTCTCTTCAAGATTCGAGAGTTTCAACTCCTGCACACTCGTTCTCTTGCATATTTTTTTTACCAGAAGTCGACGATTTGTCAACGCGGGTTCCCCCACAGATCTACAGATGAAAATCACTTTGTCTCTTTGGGATTCAGGAATTTCAACTCCTACACTCTCATTCTCTCCTAGAGTACTTTCACCCAAAGTTGCAGATCTTACGCCACCTATCCCCTTGGATGATGGAAAGTCCCTAACCTCTTCGTAACTTCACTGAATCCTCGCTCCTATGCGAACACATTGACTTAAATCTCGTGCACTTTGTCAAGATCCATTACCTGGTGTCCCTTCTACAACCATGAGACTTTATATGGCTTCGATTGTGCAGTTGTCTCCAACTCCAATTTATCCACCATCTCTGTGGATACTAGAATATCCGTGCTCCCACTCTCAATTATCACCTTGCATACTCTGTCTTTAGTCTTGTAAGTTGTCTTGTACAAACTGTTCCTCTGCACTGGTTTTTCAACTTCTGGTTCTAGCTTCAAGAGAACCTTCCTCAGCATTAGGGATCTTCCATCTTCTGCTCCTTCTGCTTCAACATCCAACTTATGAGATTTTGAAATGTGAGCTTCACATCCTTCTTTATTTTTCTTGAGACATTCCCAAGACATGTGTCATGTCTTTCCACAGGCATAACATATTATCTCTCCTCCTATGATTGTTCCTCTTCCTCTAGAAGAATTTATTCCACCACTTTGTCTTCCTCGAGAACTTCCTCTTCTTTCTGAGTGACTATATGGTTTCTCAGTCTCGTCTTTGGGTTTTTGTGCCTTGTCATGGGAAAATCCCTTTCCTTTTCTTGGGATTCTGCCTTTGTTTCAGTGACTCTGTTTCCTGGCCAACTTCTCCTCTTCCTTCAGAGCAATATGATAAGCATCAGCCTCTACTTTCCTCACTAAAATCATGCTGATCTCATCCTAGATTTCATACCTCAGGTCATTTATATACCTGGAAACATTTTCCTCATCTTTCTCTCATTGTCCAGTCCTGATATTTAGCTTGTAGAACTCCTATGTGTACTCTTTCTGTGTCATACCCTTCTGTCTCAGGTTCTGCAACTTCCTGAACATATTTATCTGATAATCTTTGGGTATGAATTTAGCCTTCATCTTGGCTACCATTATGTACCAATTCTTTATCTTTTTCTTTGCTTTTCTTCTCCTCTCATCTTGAAGTTCATCCCACCATAGTGTTGCATGTCCTTTCAACCTAGTGACAACATGTCTCACCTTCTTCTCCTCATCGAAATCTTCATAGTTGAAATATTTGTCCATGGATATTATCCAATCCATCCATTCTATAACATCCAAGTTACCTTTATTCATTGGGATGTTTATCTTTTCTCTAGCTCCCAATTTAACAACCGCTCTCAGCAAGCGTTCTTCGACAACATTTTCCCATGCAACTTCTTCAACTTCTATTTCTTCACTTTCTACATCATTGATGTCCCCAACATCAGGTTCCCTCCTCTATGCTACCTCCATCACCTCTAAAATTGCCTGAATCTCTCTCATTTCTCTTTCTACAACGTGATTGGCTATAGGCAGCTCCACACGTCTACTTGGTGGCATTGTGTTGATGGTTTCTCACACACAGAGTCTAAATTCGAGCTCTTTTTCGCTACCTGAAAACAATTTCAGGCTCTGATACCACTTGATGCAGACCCCCATTCTCCCCTTCGGGGTTGCACAACCTCTCGGTCAAGGATCGTAAAATATTCTCCTCGAGATGGATTATCTCCTCTAGACCTTACTGGTCTCAAAGTGAATCAAAACATAGGCCCTGTTATCACCCTCATGTTTTCACGGTCATGACCCGGTCTTTATCGATTTGTTCATCGATCGATGGCTCACGAAAATTGTGGGGCACCAATGTGCTCGCTCTTTATCAGAGGATTCAATCCCCAAAATCAGAAAAGTTCTCACCTAACTTGATATAATCATGGTTGTTGATCCCCTTTCCCGACAAGATCAACAACGTTGGTGAATAGCAGGTCGTTAACTAGCATGCTCACTAACTTCACCTCTGTGCTTTGCAATGATTCCCCATCATCGATGTTTGTTCAAAAATCAATGACCATAGACCACTTTGGTTAGTCAAGCTTCAAGGATTTCAAACTCTTCACCTTCGCTTTCTCCTCGAGTGCTTTGGCCCAAAGTCGATGATCT
Source organism: Picea engelmannii (assembly GCA_009831015.1). Taxonomy (NCBI): domain Eukaryota; kingdom Viridiplantae; phylum Streptophyta; class Pinopsida; order Pinales; family Pinaceae; genus Picea; species Picea engelmannii. The sequence continues at coordinate 363,173 of ML793170.1, forward strand.
GTCGACGCGTGTCTCCCATAGATCAACGACTACGGTTCACTTCGGCTATTTGGGTTTCAGGAGTTTCAAACTCTCCACTTTTTCTTTCCCCCAAAGTGATTTCAACCAAAGTTCATGAATCTCTGTTGCGCGTCCTACTGGATCTGACGACCACGACTCACTTTGGTTATTCGGGCTTCGGGAGTTTCAACTCCTCCGCGCTCACTTTCTCCCAGAGAGTTTTCACCTGAAGTCAATGATCTAGCAATGCGTGTCTCCCATAGATCAGCATTTTTAGTTCACTTCACTCTTCAGGCTTCAAGATTTTCAACTCCTCCGCACTCACTTTCTCCCAGAGAGATCTCACCCGAAGTCGATGATCTAGAAACGTGTGTCTCCCACAAACCGATGAATGTAGTTCACTTCTCTCTTCGGGATTTGGGACTTTCAACTATTGCACATTCGTTCTCTTCCGGAGCATTTTCACCTGAAGTTGACAATCTTTCAATGCGTGTTCCCCCAAAAATCAACGACTACAAAACACTTCAACTCTTTAGGCTTCAGGAGTTTCAACTCTTGCACACTCGTTCTCTCCCGGAGTGCTTTCACTCGAAGTTGCAGGTCTTACACCACGTGTCCCCCTATATTATGGATGGTCCCTAACCTCTTTGGGACTTCGGCGAATCCTTGTTCTTGTGCACATGCAGAGACTTAAATCTCGTGCACTTTTCCCAGATCCAATGATCTCGAATGATTTTTCTCCCTCTTGGATGGATCTTGATCATTTATCTTGCAAAACCTTAAAAGCTCCTTCTTCCAGAAGGATTTCTCCCACTAACTCCTATTTACTTTTCCTTTCTTTGAACTCCTTAAAGGGTTTCTTCAACACTTAGTTGGATTTTTGGATCAGTGCACGCCTTGCAACATATTCTTACGCAAGACTTAGATTCTTGCGGGAGACTGTGCACACCTTGTAACAATATCTTTTCACTCCTTGAAAACAGAAGTTTCACGATGTTGGCATCAGAAGTCACTCCTGGATTGCAGCAGGAGTAAGCCTGAAGCCCATCAGTTTATGTCACTATTTGTTGATAAAGGGTGATGAATGGAAGTAAACTCATAACAATATCGTTCTAACTCAAAAACTAGGCCAGGCATGCACAAGCAGATGAGGTCTTGGTTCAATTTCAGGTAGTAAGTTGTAATAAGGGTGAGTAGGAGGAAGACTTCTATGAGGAAATGTGAAGGGATGATATAGGCATCGGGCTTCTAACATCCTGTAGAAGAAAACTTTGAACACAAGAACCTCTTATATTCAAAAGCAAAAACACTAAAAGAACATAACAAAGTTATAATAAATCCTTTATCATAACATAGTCATGACAATTCATGTGAATCATTTAGTCATGAACCCTTTTAGTATGAGATCGAAACAAGATGAAAAAGAGAGTTTCCCTACATTAAACAAGGAAATTTCATATATAGATACATAGCCAGGAAAACCAATGCTTCATTAAAACATTACAGTCGGGAGCTTTGCTCTACCATCCATTCCTTACAAAGATACAAAAAATGAATATATATACTCAGAGAAATTCGCCTCCTGGCCCCCAGGAGGGTAGCTGAGCTACCTCATTTAAGGCTTTACGTGCACATGATCTTCCTTCAGACTGTACATGCAGCTTCTTGTTTGACACTGCTTCAGACAACACAGCTTCTGCAGGAAAACTATCCATCGAAGTACCACGAACTGACTGCTTCTAACCCTTCCCATGCCTTCCATTTATGGATTGAGCTGAGGTCTCAACCACCTGCTCAATATTCATTAACTGCTTCTTCCATGGAGGGTGGTCGAGACTGAATACATAGAGAGTGACCACGTGTCGGTTTTCCAAAGCTTGGAGGCCAACCTTCATTTCTTCAGGTTTCACTCTCAACGTAACTGTTACCCATGATTTTGGTCATCATGATGATGTATTGATGATGGTGTACTCAGGATCTTCAAAAGAACTTTCTCCTGAGAAAAAGTTATTTTCATCTCTTCCAGAAAACTCATTTTTGAAGACTGTTCGCAGGCTACTAGTATATTTGTCTGTGAGAATGCATGATTCTCGCAGGTTTCCTTAAGCCAGGGTGCGAGAAGTTTGCACTGTGTGAAACTGCTAGGGTGCGAACTGTTTCTAAACCAAGGAAAAAGATGAATTCTCGATGCTTCTAGAAGGGAATCTTCTAGAAGGATGAGATGGCATTCGAATGGTTATCCTAGTACTAGAGTCCTTGATATTTTGGGATCATTCTTATCCAAGTAACTAATTCATTCTCTCCTATATATTGAGAGAATTCTCATGCAAAAGGTTAAGCAAGATTCATTGGAGAATTAGTGAAAGAATTGTGTGAAGGACTGAAGCTATAGCAGCTTGGAGACTCCAGAAAGTTTATCCAAAGGGGTTGATCTTCTTCATGCAAGTGAGAAAGTGTGTGTGTCGGGGCCAAGGGTCATCGAAAGGAAGTTTGCGACATCAAGGCTCAGGTTGTAATCTTTACTTTCCATCAATATGATACAGTAATATGTCCCTTTCCCATAAAGTTATTTCCACTTTATTGTATAATTCCTTGATCATATACATAGATTGAATGTTGAATAGCTTGTGTTTTCTTCACTTTGGTTGGTTTGTGTTGTCTTGGTCTTGACTGCACGAGAGCACTAGAGCGAAGCGGGAGCAACAAAGACCATAGGAAGCGATAATAAGGTATGTCATTTATTCTTGCCTCTTAATTAATTCAATGGTCAAAATCTAGGGAAAGAGTCATGTTCTGTCTTGCTTTGTTATAGATCCAGGTGGATCTAGGGAGATCGGTTAGTGTCCGCACCTACAGATTTAACCAATAACAAAATTGGCGACTCCACTAGGGAGCAATCCCATTTTCTTTGTGGCTTTTGGTGTTTTTCTGTGGCCATTTGCTCAGGTTTTACTTTTCTCCAGTTGATCCGGATTATTTTTGGCACGAAATGAGAGCAGAGATATAATAAATAAATGCACAGAGATATTGTATATATTCAATAATATAACAGAAATGTATCAGTTATGCAACCATAAACACAGATATACAGTAATACACAATTTCTATTAATCAGAGAAATGTACAGAGACTGTAAAAATACAGAGTGAAAGACTCGCTAGAATGGTGGCAGCTTATCTCTGAGAAGAGATGTGACGGCTACTCGCATTCGCAAGAAGATGATTACAATGAGGCTCTGAAGGCCCTTTTACAATAAACAGGAATGCGAAAATTCCTAGACATCCAAAAACCTAACCCTAGGAGATGAAGCGCCAAAAGTCATGTGAGCCCCATTTGGGTAAGTGAGTACATCAACTTCCCGGGGTCGTAACTTTTGCATACGATCTCTGTTTTAGGCATGTGATAGCTCGTTGGAAAGATCTATCTGAGGCCTACAATGCTCAAAAAAAAATATATTCGAAGATAATATTTTGCGAGAGAAACATACCCAAAAAAACATTGTTTAGGGCCTCAAAATAGCCCCGGAAGTTCAGGACCCGAAAAAACTGCTAAAAATAGTAAATTGCCAAAATTGCCAGAATGTCGTTTTGAGCCATTTGGAAAGGTTGGGTGGCCACCAATATCCACCTGGATCAATCCTCCCTCCTTAGGAAGAAATGGTCTCCATTGCATTGAGTTCCCGGGGGAGAGGGAAAAGCATTTGTTGAATCTGCATCTTGGTGAGATGCTTGTCTTGTTGGAGACGTCGAGCTGCTCAGTTTGTGGAAATCTGTCATGAACCTGTTGCGGTTGAGGCTGCTCAACAAGTTGAGATACATGATGGGACGATGTGCAGAAGGAATATTTGCACTTTGTTGCAGCCTTGTCGACCTGCTTCTGTTGGATAGAAGGTGCTTGGGGCAAGGTTGTAGTGGTTGCAGTGTCCTTTTGTTCTCCTTTTGAACAGATTGTGAAGAAGCTGAATTTTGCAGTATGAGATACTACCTTGCGGCACTTTTTAGATGGAACAGTAGTCAAAACTACCTCCGTTATTCTGTAGAGATGACCCCCCAAAGTAACAATGACATTGCGGGGTCGAGACTCATAAATAGCATGGTGTCTCCACATATATGGTTGGCCCAAGAGAACATCACAGACATCCAGTGGGGAAACATCACATAATACCTCATCCTTGAAGGGTTGGATGCCATATGATAATCGACACTGTTGGCTGACACGGAGATCTCGTCCTTGGCAAAGCCACCCAATGTTGTATGGCTGCGGGTGTGGTGTTGTCCACAATCCCAACTGTTTGAGGACCTCTGCTGAGATGAGTTTCTTCTGGCTTCCGCTATCAACAATAAAATGCAGCGGGGTCCCCTTCACCCACATATGTGAATGAAAAAGGGACTCCCCTTCTTCAGGATATGTTGGTTCTTCTGGTTGAATTGTTGCGGTCGCGACAATAGCAGTGGGGTCTGTGTCGATGATCTGTCTTTTACCATTATTTTCATAATCAGATTCTGAATCAAGGTTTGGCTCCTTGTCTTTGATCTCCACCACCAATGGTTGTTTTGAGCGACATTCATCGATGTTGTGCCAAGTGATTTTGTGGAACTCGCACCATTTTCCGGTGTCCTTCTTTGTCTTCCCATGACCCTTCTTTTCCTGTGTCTTGGACTAGTTTTCGGGAGACTGTTTGTTCGGGCCGTCTTTTTCATACTTTGGTTGTTGCGGATTTGCAGACCCGAATTCCCGTTTGTTCTCGTGCTTAAATTTCTTCTCAATTTTAACGGCATATCGATAAGCAACACCAAGTGATGAGATGTCCAGAAAATCCATTTCAGTTTGGATGTATCTGTGTAGAGCCCCATGGTATTTCAAAACCAAATGTTGCTTGGAGTCTTTGATACCCAGCTTGGTGCACAAGGTATGGAAGGTATTGGTGAACTCTGAAACTGCTTGGCCCCTCTCTTGCCACAGTGTGGTCCATCTCATGTACTGGTCCTCATAGTTGCCAATCGGGTAATATTGTTCTTTTACTGCATCCACAAAAAAATCCCAAGTGGGATCGGCCCCATATATTCCAGACTCCTCTGTGGAACTTTGTTCCCAGTAAGTTTCCCACCAATGTTTGAGATGAGGGAGAGCTTTAAGGAGTGCAAAGGTGATCTTTTCTTTGTCGGAAAAATTGTGAACAGAGAAATAACCTTCCAGTAGAGTTAACCATTTTTCTAGGGCTTCTGCATCTATCTGTCCTTCAAATATAGGAATATCAAAATTAACTTGTACCTTGAAAGGCGAGGTGCCTCCAAAGTGGTCGCTTGATGAAGATGCACCTGATGCTATCGGCAAGCCTTGAAGGATGTGGGCAAAATTTTCCATCATTTCGTCCCTCTGTCGTGTGAGAGCTTTCTCAAGCAACAGATTGATAGGATCGTCTGCTCCATCGTTTTTCTTTTTTTTCGCCATTGAGGGTTTCTTGGGTGTGCGAGAGAAATTGTCTTCAAGAGAAACAAGCTCGAGACCCAACTTTCTATACTCGAACCTCGTCGGGGACATGCACTGGAAAAAAAATGATCAAGAGCAACCTGCTCTGATACCACTGATCCGGATTATTTTCGGCACAAAATGAGAGCGGAGATATAATAAAGAAATGCACAGAGATATTGCAGATATTCAATAATATAACAGAATTGTATCAGAGATGCAACCATAAACACAGATATACAGTAATACACGATTTCTATTAATCAGAGAAATGTACAGAGACTGTAAAAATACAGAGTGAAAGACTCGCTAGAATGGTGGCAGCTTATCTCTGAGAAGAGATGTGACGGCTACTCGCATTAGCAAGAATATGATTAAAATCAGGCTATGAAGGCCCTTTTACAATAAATGGGAATGCCAAAAGTCCTAGACATCCAAAAACCTAACCCTAGGAGATGAAGCGCCAAAAGTCATGTGGGCCCCGTTTGGGTAAGTGAGTACATCAACTTCCCAGGGTCGTAACTTTTGCATACAATCTCTGTTTTAGACGTGTGATAGCTCGTTGGAAAGATATATTCGAGGCCTACAACGCTAAAGACAAAATATCATTGTAAATGATAATTTGTGAGAGAAACATACCCAAAAAAACATCGTTTAGGGCCTCAAAATGGCCCCGGAAGTTCAGGACTCAAAAAAACTGCTAAAAATAGTAAATTGCCAAAATTGCCAGAATTTTGTTTTGATCCATTTGGAAAAGGTGGGTGGCCACCAATATCCACATGGATCACCAGTCCTTTTAGTCTCTGAGTCTTCAGGATATCCTGATAGACCTTCTGGGTCCAGAAGCCTTTTTCAATTTTTCTTTATTTTTCAAATTTTTTATTATGTTCAGGCATTCTCGCACTGTACTTCATTGCAGCTTGCGAGAATAGGTAGAGTTCACACTATGCCTTTAGGTTTCAATGCGAGGTTCTCGCACCCTGCTCAAGGGTCACCTGCGAGAATCAGTGATTCTCGCACTGTGTAATACTGCCTGCCTGCGAACTCAATTTTTCAAAAGTTTGGATTTGAGTTTTGGTTTTTTCAACTGCCCAGATCAGTTTGATTGCCTCTTATGAGTTTCTTGGACCATTGATTGGTGTATTTCTTGTCTTTGTTTGCATGCATGAACACTCTTAGGTTTTCAAGGATTTTCTTGTCATTTGTGTCTTGACTTTCTTTTCTTGACTTTTATTGGAAAGACCATTCTCTCTGACTTTAGAATCTGAGTGTGCTTGATTAGTTAAGAACCAGTGATTGGTTGAAAGTTGAGTACTTGGTTTTTCTCATTTTCTTATTGGTTTGAAAGATCATTTTTTTTTGCATTTGAAAATACTCTTTTGGTTTGCTCTTTATTTTTGTGTTCATTGAAAGAGTTGATTGGGTTTGTCATTTCTTGTTCATTTGGTTTTTTATTTTCTGTACTCTCATTGGCATAGTGAGGGTCCTTTTTGAAAAGTGAACAAAAGTTTTTCTTTCAAAAAAATCTTTTCGTTTTAGAAAACATTGAAAATCAAATTATTGATATTGTTGAAGTATTTGGAAAAGACACATTAGAGAATTTTCATTGGATAATTGATTGTTTGCATTTGCATTTCAAAGGAAATTTTTCATTGTAGTTCAAGGTTGATCTGGAAAATTTTCGATCTCTCCCATACATAGGATTCATTGAACGAAAAGTGATCTATTTCATTCTCATCCTTGCATTGTTGGGTCAGAGTCATACAACATAAGTTTCATTTTTGTTACCTTTGAGTAAACAACAGCTTTTAATAACACTGCGTGATCATAAAATTTATCTAGTAACTCTTTTCTAGGGCTCTATTACACCAACATTTAGCTAGGCTAGCGCTTTGGAGTAGGAAGAGAGGTACACTCTCAAAAATCACAAAACACACAATAGCATCTTGTGTTAGGGAGTGTTAAATTCCATTTGCAACATCTTTTCCCGGGAATCCCTTCTCACACAAGGGTCAAACACTAGGTCACATTGATATTGGCAGAGTTACTCACCCTTCTTTGTTGATATTAGTGTAGAGATTGCACGTATTACGAGGGTCACTCGGAGGTATACCCACAATGATGAGTGGAAGCCTTTTGAGTTGATTACGGGCTAGATACCCTGCCCTTGCATGTGGATCGGAATGTCGACTGTTCCCCCAGGCTTTATTGTTGTTGGTGGTGACCTTAGTAGCCTATCTTTCTAGGTTCTTACCCGAGGTGACTGTGGAGGGGAAAGTCTTCACGGTACCTGGAATTGAAATTGACCAAACTCACTTGGGCTCCTTGGAGGGTATACCCACGATTATGTGTGGGAGCTTGCACCAGGGTGTAAGTCCGTTAAGCAGGTCGTCAGCGTAACTTTTCCACCCTAGCCCCGCCCCTTCTCGTCTCGTTGTTGCGACATTGGATTTCATCACCAACTAGTGGCTTCAAAATTAGAAGGTCTTGTTTGCTTGGTGATTGCTTCCTAGATTTTGTTTACTAGTGTGTGTTGTTTGTTTCTCGAAGTTGACCATAGGATTTTCTTCGCGAAGTTTGTCACTCGTTTACAATAGCTCATCCACGTCGTTCATGTAGAATGCAGGGTTTATCTCCAAAGCATATGGACGGTTCTCAACCCTTGCCTACAGGTACACCTGAGGGCTCTCCTCGACAAAGTGAAGCCACAGTCGTCACCACACCACAAGTGGAATGAACTGACTCTCTAGAACCTTTTCGAATTACCAATACTCGAGAAGATTTTCGACTTCACCCTGGTTCTAAGCGACCATTTATGCGACTGAATTCTTCTAGAGAATTAGTTGTTACATCTTCTAGATCACCCGTTGGACCTTTTCCCAGCATAGAAGGCCAAGATCCTTTTTGGTCTACAGGTGTTTTCCAAAGGGACTTTTTTGGTCCTGGTTCGCCTGTGGTCTCCGAAATCAACCCTCCAGTGTTTTTTGAGACAGAGACTGTACCATTGAATACCACTTATCACTTTACTATCCCTGCCGAAATGGCCCATCTCACGAATACTACGAGTGTCCCAACCGGGTTCACTGCAGCGGGTCTTGCTCCTATAAACACACAGCGAATGCCCAATTTCATTCCGACGCTACCACCCGGATACCGTGCGTTGAATGCTTCTATTCCAACACCTCCACAAACCCCATCCGGTTCTCCAGGTGGTCCTTCTTTTTCTGGGCACCCTATTCCCAGTTTTATTCCGATACTCCATCCATTTCCTTCTAGAAAACCTTTCTTATCTTCCACTAACAATCCTAATCCTAGTGGCACTATCCCGTCTATTACACCAAACTTGCAGATTCTCGTTGGTGGACACGGTGGTACGATTCCACTTCCTCTTACCGGACACATTCCCATTACTACACAACCTTCGATTGGGACACAACTTCCGGTTGGAACTCCACCTACGGTAGGGGGACCAACCCCACCTTTTGGACAAAATATACCTCCCTCTTTGGCCTAGTATTGGAATCAGATGATACAAAATTCTCCTCAAACGACTAGGGGGCAGCAATTGTCTGTCCCTATTATAGGCCAACCATATCCAGGTATACCCAATCCTATTTGGGGTTCGAATGCTCAAACTCATGTCCCCGCTCAAGGTTACAATCCTTGGAACTAATATCCTCTCCAACCACCAACGAAGCTGCTTGGGTCTTCCCATTATGCGTAGACTGTTTACGGTCCTACTGGTTTTCCGACAGGGCTTCCACCCCAAAGCCACCAGTACCCGCAGGTGAATCGACAGTTACCTTTTCTCGCTACTTTGGATTTGATGGATTTGTCTAGGATTTTAAATGATCCTATTCGTCACTCTCCCCAATGGCCTGCTATACTAGCCAAGCTTCCTTCAGACATCCCTAAATTTGACGGCAAAGTGGGAGAGGACCCAAATAATCAAGTTATGAATTTTCACCTATGGTGTTCATCCAACTCATTGATGGATGACTCTATTCGTTTACGTATTTTTCAACGAACCCTTATCGGTTCTGCTGCGATGTGGTATATCGAATTGCCATGTGGTTTCTTCTCTGACTTCAATACCCTAGCTATGGCTTTCCTTACGCATTACCAGTTACTAATCCATTATGACATGGGCACCTAGATTTTGACTTCCTTCAAACAGACTAAAGGCACTCATATATCTGATCACATCCATGAGTGGCGAAGGAGACGACGTCTCATTAAACTTGAGCTCCCTGATAAATTAATGGCAGATTGGTTTACAAAATCATTTGTGAACGAAATCGGTAAGGACATTTCCATGGGTGGCATTGTCACAGAAGAGCAGGCTATAAGTCATGCTCAGTATCTTGACCTCATTTATTCACAAATGGGAACACTTTATGATTTACTACCTGAATTACCTCATCCTAATGCTTCCATCACTTCAACTACTCCACTTGCCTCACATGCGGTTGACAGTGTGATTGGTATTGCCCAAGCCCAATCACATTATGTTTCAAACACAAACCCTAAGTCCGCATCTTCTAATGTTCAAAATGCTTCGTCTCCTGCCACTCCCACCGGCAAGACTTCTGAGGTAAATGTTGTCCAATCTACCCCATCCGGTAAAAACAAATCTAAAAAGGGGAGAGGCAAGAATAAGGAGGGAAAAAATAATCCTCAAGCAGAGAAACCTAAAACTACTCCTGGTGATGACTGGGATAAGCGCAAACCCCGATACCCTTGCCTTATCTGTGGTGATGATCACTACATGAAGGATTGTCCACGACATTCCAAGGTCACTAAGTTCCTTCAGGGAGCCCCAAAACCCCCTGCACCGGTTGTCTTGTCCCAACCCTTCTCGTCTCAACAACAGGCTCAGTTGGTCATTCACGACCAACCATCCTCTTCTACTACATCATATGTTTTGATATGTACTGGTGATTCTAAGCAGAACAACGTTGCACTCACAACTCGAGCCAAAGATTATTCTCCATCTAAGGAGAAGGTTGACGATTTACCTCCTTCTTTGGTACAACCCTCTCCAGCGACTCCACCTACCAACGGTCCTCTTCATATCAAACGACCGAGCCTCGACACAGTTCTGCGACCCCCCCCCTAAGGGTGTCATTCGAAAATCGGCTTTCAATCCTCATGCTCGTGCGGCCCAGAACTATAGTATTGTTGAAGATCTAGCCCAAGCACCTTCTGCGATGTCAGCCCTTGAAGTCCTTCAAACTTGTCCCGCACAACGGAAGGCACTGTTGAAAGCTATAGGTGGAATTGACCCAACGGATACGAATTTAATAGTATTTGACTTGGATGATCACATTCCAAGGTTACACCCTCAACTCACATTTAAAATCCAAGTGGTTGTCTCCGGAAAAAACATTTGCCAAATTGTTATAGATGAGGGTTCCTCGACTTGTGTTATGTCTCTTGCTTGTTGGAAAGCCATTGGCTCTCCTCCTTTGAATGAATCAAAAAACACTCTTAAAGCCTTCAATGGCTCTGGTTTTAATCCTTACGGTGTTCTTCCTTCGTTGCATATCACGTTAGAAGGTAAAACGGTCCAAGTTGAAGTGGAAGTCTTCAACACTCCCCTTTATTATAATCTTCTGCTTGGACGTAGCTGGATCAATTCCATGCGTGTTGTCGTGTCAACACTTTTCCGAGTAGTACGTTTCCCTCATCAAGGAAAGGTTTTTACTGTCGACCAACTCACCTTCTTCAATTCCGATACTCGTACTGGCAACATGTCGTTTATTGCTAAAACCCCATCGGGTTATGAGAACATCCATGTAGGCCTTCTAAAGGACTCCTCGTTAATGGGTACTTTCCCTATTCCACCGCCTGATGTTCCACGCCCATTTTTTGCCTCTATTAACATGATCTCCACTATGCCTCACGAACTTCCTGTGTCTCATGACCCTTGGATAGTCCCTGACCCCGAAGATCATCTTCGTTACGATGATGGAATGTCGTTAAGTCCGGTTGAGTCTGCCTATCAGGTCATTCAATTGGCAACACCTTCTACCCCTTCTCTTGATGAGTTGTCTCCCGATCATTTTCATGTTATTTTTCCCACTGATGAGATGATCATGTCTGTCATGGAAGACACCCCTTGGGACAATGGGCATCATCGTTCCATTCTATTTCTGGAACAACGCACTCTTGAGAACTACCAATGGATTTTGACTCTTTCGATCGTTGTTGTCATCTTGACAGTTCCCGCAACTACACACGATGTGTTTGCTGAAGGGAACTTAAGTAATATCTCGCCCACGATTCCCATTGACATATCCATAAAACCTGGGATCGTTGAAAATGTCCATATTGGAGCTTTGTGTTCTTCCGACGAAATCGTCACCTATACGTCTCTTTTCAAAGAATTTCGTGACATCTTTGCCTGGAGCTACGAAGAGATGTCAGGTATCGACCCTGCAATTGTTGTACATGAAATAAAGACATACCCCGGCGCTAAACCCGTCCGGCAATGCCTTCGTCCAGTTCACCCACGTAAAGTGGCTGCTATTAAGCTTGAAGTTGAGAAACTTCTGAAAGTCGGATTTATTTATCCGGTGGCTCTTACAGAATGGGTTTCCAATCCTGTCCCAATTGATAAGAAAGGCGGCAGTATTCGTGTATGTGTTGATTATAGGGATATTAACAAATCTTGTCCCAAAGACAACTTTCCTACCCCCTTTGTTGATCAGATTGTCGATGATTGCGTTGGAAGTGAATTTTTCTCTCTCATGGATGGTTTCTCCAGCTATAATCAAATTAACATTGCTCATGAGGATCAACATAAGACTGCTTTTATTTGTCCTTGGCGTACTTTTGCCTAACGGAAACTCCCTTTCGGTCTCAAGAACGTTGGTGTGACGTTTCAACGTGCTATGTCTTATACTTTTCATGATATCAAGCACATCGTTCAACCCTATTTGGACGATTTACCCGCTCATTCTATGCGCAAAGTCGATCACCCTACCCACCTCCGAGCCATTTTCGTTCGATGTCGATTCTATCGTATACGTTTAAATCCTCACAAGTGTGTTTTTTGCGTAGAATCCGACCGTCTTCTAGGTTTTATCGTTTCGCGTCAAGGGATCCAGGTGGATCCTATTAAGGTTGAGGCGATCCTTAATCTCCCTCCTCCTTCTACTCTGTGCCAGTTGCAAAGTTTGCAGGGGAAAGCAAACTTTCTTCGTCATTTCATCCCTAATTACACCGAGATCACTCGTGGTTTTACGCGGCTATTAAAGAAAGATTCAGAGTTCGCCTGGGATACCATTGCCAACAATGCTTCAGGTCACATAGTACCCGAACTGTTTCAGGTCACCTCGCCTACATTTAGTCAATTGCTTTTTTATATTGTGAAGCATAGCATCTACCCAGTTGAACACTTGAGGCTCAGTACACTCAATAGCATACTGGAAGTAAATATGTAATGCCATATGAGGAGCATAACTCCCAGCCATCCGAGCTATAGTGAAAAGGATTGTACGGAGTGTCAAGTCTCGTACCCCCCAAATCGCTACTTTTCCTTTCTTTCTCTCAGCCTCGGGAACGCAGTGTAAATTGCAGTACTCACTCATCTTTAGCCCACCACCTCTACTACCTATCAGGCTCACATAGTACCCCCGCCATGACAAACCAGTCAAAAATTAAATGTCCTCAATGTCTAAGGACAGTGTGTGGACCCCCACACGAAACACCTGCTGATCAGGGTCCCACATACGCACTAGGTACTCTAATAGTCTGACTTGGGCCCTCATGCCCGAGATGCGAAAGTACTTCAAGAGCCCACAGTCTCTCAAAGAAGCTATGGTAGGTGGATTATTTTCGGCCATTGCATTATCCTCTTCATGTTCCCTTTCGCGCCACTCCAGCACCATGTTGATGGCCAATTATCTGCATAAGGAACACAATAAGAGGATTAACAACTTTTTTCATGCTTTGGATCTTTTTCATTGGGTAAAATTTTACAAAAATTTTGGGCTTTTAGGTTCTCGTAGGTGCCCTGTGTGCACAGTGCGAGAACCTCGCAGGTGGCTTTAAGCTCACCTACGAGAATGCATCATTCTCGCAGACCCCATATAGCCCGCCTACAAGAATGGCAGCGCGCATGTAGGGCTTAGAAAATCAACTTAAAACTGAAAATTTAACAAATGAAATTACAAAATTAAACCATGAAAGTGTTAAGGACGAAGAACCTACCTAAATGTCACAGACGGCTCGTTGAATGGCCTCTTGTAGCTCCCGTAATCTGACGTCGAACTTGGAGGGTAAAAGAGGGGTTTTTTGAGCTCAATAGTGGAAATGTAAAAATGGTGTGGTAAAAAGAGTATTTACTCCTTTTAATTACTTTTACTATATCATTTTGGTTTTTTATGATTATTTATCGATTAAACCCTAATCCCTAATGTCATGTTGAGTGTAATTCTTGCAGGTGTGATGACTTTGATGATTAAATACAGGGCTATGGACATGTTTTTCTTTGTTATCGTGTGTTTTTTATTGTTTTTATGGTTTTTACATAAAACCTCGAGCGTCATTTTTGTCCATTCTTGCGCTCGTAAATACATGAGAACGTGATCGAGCATACTTTTATCACTTTTTTGGGCTCAACAAGGTTATACGAAAAATGAACCCCCTGGAGTCCTCTTTAAGCTCTTTTCAGACTCTCTAAACATGAAAAGATTGTCGAGCAACCTTGCTTTTTCACGCTCGATAAAGTATTTGAAGTAAGCGTCTGGTGAGCGATAATTTATCTCTTTTTCAGTCTCATTCAGACTATTTTACGAAAAAGGAACTGAGAGAGTTCTCTTTTAAGTGTTTTTCCAAACTCTATAATCTTGAAAAACCTTCGAGTTTTCTATCTCTGGACTCGTTAAACAAACATTGTCAGACCCGTGATGGGACCGAACCACTCCTTCTTAGGGTTCGTTAAACATACTCTGAGGGACTCGTCCGAATGATGAGCTTACATCAACAAGCATATTTTATCCTCCTCAAGCTTGCATAAAAATAAAGAGGTACTCGCCAGAAATGGTGGGGGGAAATTTGGGAAAGGGATATGTTTTCATTTTCGTATTGATTGGCAGTAAGTGTCTCTCTTGAACATGACACCCCCTATTCATCATCAGAAGCCGGTTTGGGAAATCCATTTGTCTCTCATTCGATTGATTACAAGGTCATTCCCTGTGTCGTCTTTGAGTCAATGCTACCAAATAATTGGTCTTTTCGTTCATATGTTCAAGAGAAGTCCATCTGAAACCTATATTGAGTCGGCCATCTGCAGTATCCATTCTCTCCGTGTCGGCCTTCCCTGTGTCCAGTCCTACTCTGTTTCACCTTCAAAATTTGTTACTCATTTCGTGTCATTAATGAGGGATACATCAAGGCCCTCCTATGACGAGTTTTGTTCCGTCGACTTCAGCTCATTATCCGGAATCAAGACTTACAAATTATTTGGTACCTTGGATCTTGCATGCCTCAATGGCAGGTTTCCTCGCTTACAACAGTGGGTTTACATCATTGACCCATGATCGAAAGATTCTATCGGATGGTCGACTTCAACTCATTTATTCACACTCGATGGATTGTACTATGGTACCTTGGGAGTCATTGACATCAATGGTGATTTCGCTCGCACGTGTTAATGGTTTCATCAATGACCGGTAATCAAGTGGTTTCTACCATGTTCGACTTCAACACATGTAATCACATGGTTAGATTCATACTTTGGGCGATGAGATTGAAGACCCTGGATATCATCTTTGTGATCCAGGTTGCGATGGAGTATGGATAATTTGTGACACATAGATCCACTGTGTATGTCTCGTGGCTATGTCGTCTTGATTTGAAAATTCTCTCATAGATCCACAGTGTATTCTGGTGGTTATGCTATATTTTGACGGCATGGATCCATAGTGTATGATTGGTGGCCATGACCCAGGTCTGCAATGTTATCTGTCTATGATCTGAGTATGGGAATGCCTACCTCATAATTGATATATATGATATTCTGCAGATGCTTGGTTGTTCGCAGGTTTCTGATTAGGTGTGCTCCTGGTTCTCGACACACACATGTAGCTTACAAAGTCTATCGGTTGTCACTGATTCAAACCTCATACTTTGGGGGGAATTCTGTTACCCATGATTTTGGTCATCATGATGATGTATTGATGATGGTGTACTCAAGCTCTTCATAAGAACTTTCTCCTGAGAAAAAATTATTTTCATCTCTTCCAGAAAACTCATTTTTGAAGACTGTTCGCATGCTACTAGTATATTTTCCTGCAAGAATGCATGATTCTCGCAGGCTGCCTTAAGCCAGGGTGTGAGAAGTTCACACTGTGTGAAACTGCTAGGGTGCGAACTATTTCTAAAGAAAGGAAAAATATGAATTCTCGATGCTTCTAGAAGGGAATCTTCTAGAAGGATGAGATGGCATTCGAATGGTTATCCTAGTACTGGATTCCTGATATTTTGGGATCATTCTTATCCAAGTAACTAATTCATTCTCTCCTATATATTGAGAGAATTATCAGGGAAACGGTTAAGCAAGATTCATTGGAGAATTAGTGAAAGAATTGTGTGAAGGACTGAAGCTATAGCAGCTTGGAGACTCCAGCAAGTTTATCCAAAGGGGTTGATCTTCTTCATGCAGGTGAGAAAGTGTGTGTGTCAGAGCCAAGGGTCATCGAAAGGAAGTTTGCGACATCAAGGCTCAGGTTGTAACCTTTACTTTCCATCAATATGATACAGTAATATGTCCCTTTCCCATAAAGCTATTTCCACTTTATTGTATAATTCCTTGATCATATACATAGATTGACTATTGAATAGATTGTGTTTTCTTCACTTTGGTTGGTTTGTGTTGTCTTGGTCTTGACTGCATGAGAGCACTGGAGCGAAGTGGGAGAAACAAAGACCATAGGAAGCGATAATAAGGTATGTCATTTATTATTGCCTCCTAATTAATTCAATGGTCAAAATCTAGGGAAACAGTCATGTTATGTCTTGCTTTGTTCTAGATCCAGGTGGATCTAGGGAGATCGGTTAGTGTCTGCACCTACAGATTTATCCAATAATAGTAACCACAGGGCCATGCAACTATCTTCAAGGAGGATTTTACATTTTGCGTTTCACGTTTCGGCGATTCCTGATGCAGTGGAGGAGCAACCCCTTGTCTTTCAAAGTCCCAGTAGTCGGAATGTCGAAATGGCTCCTGGGAGGCTTTTACATTTTGCATTTTGGGTTTCTGTGATTCCCGATGCAGTGGAGGAGTGACCCCTTGTCTTTCAAAGTCCCGGTAGCCGGAATGCCGAAACGGCTCCTGAGGGGCTTTTACATTTCACATTTTGGGTTTCGGGGATTTCCGATGCAATGGAGGAGAGACCCCTTGTCTTTCAAAGTCCCAGTAGCCGGAATGTCGAAACGGCTCCTGGGGGGATTTTACATTTCGCATTTTGGGTGTCGGTGAATCCTGATGCAGTGGAGGAGTGATCCCTTGTCTTTCAAAGTCCTGGTAGCCGAAATCGTGACTGAGCCTGATTAGGAGCGATGTGTCCCAACTGGATTGGATGACCACGATCATTTCATGACTTTGGCCATAAGAGATGAGCCCATGCACTAAACCTCGTGCAACTCCGTGACTCAAGCTTACCCGATGACCATCGATCTGCTCCATCTATGGATCCTCACCGTTAAAAACAAAATGCATGCTCGCTTGATTTTAAGCCCGAAATGGACTTCTTTTGTGTGTTGTGCTTTGTGCTCATGACTGCGGCCTTTGAATAAAACGCATTTGATGGGTTTTAAACCCAATTTCTACACATTTTCACCAAGGGCCCGAAATCGGAGAGAAACACCCCCTTGCAAGAATTGGCGCTAACATTGGGCTCCATGGGGAATAGAGTCGTCCCTGCGATGCTCTAGGAACTCCTTCTGTAGTTCCAGTTGCCTTATGTTGGGCTATGGAGTCGAGCTCAAAACACTCTGCTTAAAAATACATGTCGATAAGTGAAAATAAAAGATAAATACACATGCTCCAAGGAGGTTATTTATGTACGGTTCTAAACTAATAAATTCCTTTACATGGGGTTAGGTGAAAGCAAACTCCCACCATAGTCAATCAAGCAACTTCCTGAATAGAAGCTCCTTCCTTTTGTCAATGATCACAAATAGATGGTGTAACTGTGACAGCAGAACGGTTACGCTCTTCAACTCCTCCTTACAGGTTGAAGTCGAGATGAAATACAGCGGCTCCAAATTGTGAAGGAAATACAACTCCATGTATTCGTTCACAGGCTCATAGGACCAATGGCAAACTCTAGGAAATGGGTGACAGCAAGCCTCCTTTGCTACACAGTTGTTCACATGTGGTTGAATATCTCTAGTAAGCATAGGTAGGTGGACAACTGACGTAGGCTAACTGATCTCAGGCGGTGGTTGCTCGTTGATTGGCTCTGCGCATTCTGTAAACTGCATCTTCGGCTCCTCCTCCTCTTCTTCATGGCTCTCCTAAGGATCAAATTCATAATCATCATAAATAGGTACCATGGGAAATCTCTGCTTGTTTTCATGTTGGTCAGTGTCTTCATAGTGATCAAATGTAGGATAAGCTTGCTACTAATCATCACTAGAATATTCATCAAAAAAGGGTTGTGCTTCATTTCTATAATGAACCACTAGAATAGTGATCCCATCGAGAATATAACTGTCAAAAATATCCATTTCAAGGACAATGGTAATTGTTACTTCTGGTTGTTCATACATAAGATTTTTCTCTTTAATCCTAGGTAAAAATATATCATGGGAAACCTCTTGAAGGAAAAGAGAAGAATCCTCTTCCACAACCATCTCTTCTTTAAAAACTGGAAGGTCTTCATCATCATAAGCCGAGTTGCTAGGAACATCTGCTTCAACCCTATATTCAGGAGAGCCATCTACTATAGACAACATCTTCCCTATAAACTCATAATTTTCACAGGAGGCATGTTGATCTTTATGAACATCTAAAAGAACAGATGTATATGAAATGGGGTTAGTTGCTTCCATGCTAGGGCTAACATAATTAATATCATCCAACACCTCTAGATTTTCATAACAAATGCTTTCCTCCACAGTAAAATCTCCATCACAAACATGGTCTTCAGGGCTAGCAGAGGCTTTATGAAGCAAATAAAACTCATCACAACAATTTTCATACAAACACTCAGTTGGGAAGTAATCTTTACAAAATGAATTGAAATCTATATGAAAAACTGTCAAAGAATGGATGCTTGCAGTGGGAAGAGATCGACACTAATCAAGAGTATCTCCCTTTAATGAATACCTAAAAAGATTAATCTGGACATCTTCATGCATGATATTAAGTCGATGAATAACCTCATGAAAGTCCAGTAAATGCTCAGCTGGTACCTCCAAAATTTTTGCTTGAAATTCAGGGAGGATATCTTCCCATTCATCTCTATCAGGTAGTGGATTAGGAAAACAAACTATCTGGGAAAAGTCACAGAAAGCCAATCTTTGAGCTAAGATATTTTCCATATCGAATTAGTGGAGTTGTCGATTGATCCTCGGATCATGGAGTCGCCAGGTGAAAGATGCACAGCTTTGAATGTGTCTGGTCTTTTTTCACCATCAAAGGCCAGATCCTAACATTGTGTCCTCCCAGGAAACTTCTCAAGCTGAGAAAGCAGCTGTTGAAACCTTCTCGAAAAATCTCCTCTTGGTAAGCTTTCAGGTGTGCTAAAAGTAGCCACAGCTGAAACAGTGGAGTCACCAGGTGCACAGTAGAAATATTCAAGGGCGCTGATGTCTGATGCACCTTCATAATCAGAGACTCAATGTCATTCAATCCCGAGGAAAATCTTCAGCTTCCTCCCCGACAACGGCGCCAGAAATGTTGGCGTCAGAAGTCACTCCTGGATTGCAGCAGGAGTAAGCCTGAAGCCCATCAGTTTATGTCACTATTTTTTGATAAAGGGTGATGAATGGAAGTAAACTCGGAACAATGTCATTCTATCTTAGAAACTAGGCCAAGCATGCACAAGTAGATGAGGTTTTGGTTCAATTTTAGGCAGTAAGTTGTAATAAGGGTGAGTAGGAGGAAGACTTCTATGAGGAAATGTGAAGGGATGATATAGGCATTGGGCTTCTAACATCCTGTAGAAGAAAACTTTGAACACAAGAAATTCAAAATAAAAAACACTAAAAGAACATAACAGAGTTATAATAAATCCTTTATCATAACACAGTCATGACAATTCATGTGAATCATTAAATCATGAACCCCTTTAGTATGAGATCAAAACAAGATGAAAAATAGATATTCCTTACATTAAACAAGGAAATTTCATATACAGATACATAGCCAGGAAAACCAGTGCTTCATTAAAACATTACAGTCAGGAGCTCTTCTCTACCATCCATTCCTTACAAAAATACAAAAACTAAATATATATACTAAGAGCAATTTGCCTCCTTGGCCCCAGGAGGGTAGTTGAGCTACCTCATTTAAGGCTTTACATGCACATGATCTTCCTTCAGACTATACACGTAGCTTCTTGTCTAACACTGCTTCAGACGACACGGCTTCTGTAGGAAAACTATCCATCGGAGTACCACGAACTGACTGCTTCTGACCCTTCCCATGCCTTCCATTTATGGATTGAGTTGAGGTCTCAACCACCTTCTCAATATTCATTAATTTCTTCTTCTATGGAGGGTGGATGAGACTGAATACATAGAGAGTGACCACGTGTCAGTTTTCCAAAGCTTGGAGGCCAGCCTTCATTTCTTCAAGTTTCACTCTCAACGTAACCACAGGGCCATGCAACTGTCTTCAAGGAGGCTTTTACATTTCACATTTCAGGTTTCGGTGATTCTCGATGAAGTGGAGGAGCAACCCCTTGTCTTTCAAAGTCTCGGTAGCCAGAATGCCGAAATGGCTCCTAGGGGGCTTTTACATTTCTCATTTTGGGTTTCGGTGATTCCCAATGCAGTGGAGGAGGGACCCCTTGTATTTCAAAGTATCGGTAGTTGGAATGCCGAAACGGCTCCTGGGGGGCTTTTACATTTCGCATTTCGAGTTTCGGCGATTCCCGATGCAGTGGAGGAGTGACCCCTTGTCTTTCAAAGTCCTGGTAGCTGGAATGTCGAAATGGTTCCTGGGGAGCTTTTACATTTTGCATTTTGGGTTTCGGCGATTCTCGATGTAGTGGAGGAGTGACCCCTTGTCATTCAAAGTCCCGATAGCCGAAATCGTGATCGAGCCTAATCAGGAGCCTTGTGTTTTGACTGGATCGAATGACCATGATCATTTCGTGACTTTGGCCATAAGAGATGAGCCCATGCGCTAAACCTCGTGCAACTCCACGACTCAAGCTTACCCGATGACCGTCGATCTGCTCCATCTATGGATCCTCGCCGTTAAAAACAAAATTCCCACTCGCTTGATTTTAAGCCCGAAATGGGCTTCTTCTGTGTGTTGCGCTTGGCGCTCATGACTACAGCCTCATGACTATGGCCTTTGAATAAAATGCATTTGATGGGTTTTAAACCCCATTTCTACACATTTTCACCAAGGGCCCGAAATTAGAGAGAAACACCCCCTTGCAAGAATTGGCTCTAACACACGCTATCTCTTATGATCTTCTAAGTCGAAACAGACTCCGTCAACGCACTCCTTACGGACTCTATGCACACCTTGCATGAACTCAATGAAAAAAAAACAATTGAAACTTATCCAAACACTTCACAGTTTCATATGCTCAATAACATAAATCATTCATTCATGAAAGCATAAAATAACAGGGAACTATAAACAGTAGCAACACCATACATTGGATCAATTTTACTCTGTTATATTCATTCAAGTAAATGGCTACAGCTATGAAAAGAAACAATTAAAATTCAACTATCTCCTAACAAATTTTCACTATCCTCCATGTTCATCAGCCTCATTTGGGCATACCATATTCCTAATTATCCCAGAGGACACTTAGGGTTCCCTCCGACTACCTATCTACTCCAGAAAAAAAAGTAAATACCACTTAGGTTCCATTACATTAAAGTCTAGGAGTGAAAATCCCAGATCACTCGTGATCGTTCAGCTCCTAAGCGTTTTGATCTTCTTCAGTTTTCAATCAGTTAAAAAAATGATTTGCAGGAAACGCCAGCGTTAATATTCTGAATTAATTCAAAGGCACGCTAAGACACTGAGTTGTCTCCCCACGTGTGCTTCTTGATGATGCTCTTGCATCAGAGAACCAAAAGAATACCAAAATACTAGGCTAAGGAGAATCTTAGTAAGGTATTTGGGTAGCAGGATATGGAGAAATCTTGTTACAAAGGCTTGAGTTCAGTCCACAAGTGAACAGAGTGAAGTTCACAAGATAAAAGTATATGAAAATAATGGCTACTAATGGTCATTGTAGAGGTTCATAAGGAAGCCACATCAGAGGAAAGAAGGGTGCCAAGGAAAATGGCATAAAGAATATGAATCAAGAGGAGTATGATAGAGAAATCAATGAGCTAAAAGGGAGGCTCAAATTCATACAAACACTGCTACAGAAGAAGATTAGAGAGAACCAAAGACAAGGATGGAAAGTGAAGAAGGTCAAGTGGCCAGTAGTGCAATTATTTGAGGATAAGTTGAGGAAAATATTGGAGAAGTTGAAGAAAAGAATGAATGATTGTATGCAAAAGAAGAAACTCATAGGAGCTAAGTTAAAACAGAGGCCATTGACTAAAGTAAAAGTTCACTATTGTGAACTAGAGTAGGGAGACATCCTTGGAGAGGATCATGTTGAGATGAGACCTATTGAGAGTCTCATAGGTTTCTTGGAGAATGAGAGACTTGCAGGAAGTCTGATAAAATCTTTAGAGAGTTCAGATCAACATGTGGATGCGCTGACAAAGTAAGCAAATAAGGCTAGTAAGCCTTATGATCCGGATTATTTTTGGCACGAAATGAGAGCGGAGATATAATAAAGAAATGAACAGAGATATCGCGTATATCCAATAATATAACACAAATATTTCAGAGATGCAACCATAAACACAGATATACAGTAATACATGATTTCTATTAATGAAAGAAATGTACAGAGACTGTAAAAATATAGAGTGAAAGACTC
The DNA here is from genome assembly GCA_009831015.1 of Picea engelmannii. Lineage (NCBI taxonomy): Eukaryota > Viridiplantae > Streptophyta > Pinopsida > Pinales > Pinaceae > Picea > Picea engelmannii. The sequence continues at coordinate 385,792 of ML793170.1, forward strand.
ACTAGAATGGTGGCAGCTTATCTCTGAGAAGAGATGTGACGGCTACTCGCATTCGCAAGAAGATGGTTACAATGAGGCTCTGGAGGCCTTTTTACAATAATCGGGAATGCCAAAAGTCCTAGACATCCAAAAACCTAACCCTAGGAGATGAAGTGCCAAAAGTCACGTGGGCCCCGTTTGGGTAAGTTGGTGCATCAACTTCCCGGGGTCGTAACTTTTGCATACCTCTGTTTTAGGCGTGTGATAGCTCGTTGGAAAGGTATCATTGAGGAGATTCATTTTGGGGGCTCAATCATGCCTTTGTCTATCATTGAGAACCTCGATCTCGAAAAACCTTCATTTAGGCCCTCAAAATGGCCCCAGAAGTTAAAACCTGCTAAAAATAGTAAATTGTCAAAATTGCCATAAAGCTATTTTGAGCCAGTTGGAAAAGGTGGGTGGCCACCAATATCCACCTATATCAATCCTACCTCCTTAGGAAGCAATGGTCTCCATTTCTTTGAGTTCTCGGGGGAGAAGGAAAAGCGTTTGTTGAATCTGCATCTTGGTGAGCTGCTTGTCTTGTTGGAGACATCGCGCTGCTTGGTTTGTTGAAGGTCGTCACGAACCTGTGGTTGGAAGGGTTGGACCTTTTTAACCAGTCTGGCTACATGAGATGACTGTGTGTAGAAGGAATATTTGTGCTTTGTTGCAACCTTGTCGACCTTCTTCTGTTGGATAGAAGGTGCTTGGGCCGAAGCTGTGGTGGTTGCAGTATCCTTTTGTTCCCCTTTTGAACAGATTGTGGAGAAGATGAATTTTGTAGTATGAGATACTACCT
>ML793170.1:400451-421611 GCA_009831015.1 Picea engelmannii
TGAGGGTTTCTTGGGTGTGTGAGAGAGATTGTCCTCAAGAGAGACAAGCTCGAGACCCAACTTGCTATACTCGGACCTCGTCAGGGACATGCACTGAAAACGATCAAGAGCAGCTTGCTCTGATACCACTGATCCGGATTATTTTTGGCACAAAATGAGAGCGGAGATATAATAAAGAAATGCACAGAGATATCACGTATATACAATAATATAACACAAATATTTCATAGATGCAACCATAAACATAGATATACAGTAATACACGATTTCTATTAATGAAAGAAATGTACAGAGACTGTAAAAATACGGAGTGAAAGACTCGCTAGAATGGTGGCAGCTTATCTCTGAGAAGAGATGTGACGGCTACTCGCATTCACAAGAAGATGGTTACAATGAGGCTCTGGAGGCCTTTTTACAATAATCGGGAATTCCAAAATTCCTAGACATCCAAAAACCTAACCCTAGGAGATGAAGTGCCAAAATTCATGTGGGCCTCGTTTGGGTAAGTCGGTGCATCAACTTCCCGAGGTCGTAACTTTTGCATACGATCTTCGTTTTAGGCATGTGATAGCTCGTTGGAAAGGTATCGTCGAGGAGATTAATTTTGGGGGATCAATAATTCCTTTGTCTATCATTGAGAACCTCAATCTCGAAAAACCTTCATTTAGGCCCTCAAAATGGCCCCGGAAGTTAAAACCTGCTAAAAATAGTAAATTGCCAAAATTGCCATAAAGCTGTTTTGAGCCAGTTGGAAAAGGTGGGTGGCCACCAATATCCACCTGGATCACATTATGTTTTTGTACCTGGTGATTTGTGTGTGATTGGAGGATTAGCGGGTGATGGGTCACTTGAAGTTGTCAAAAGAAAGAAGGAAGAAAAATAAATCTATAAAAACATTTCAAGAATACAAGGTCAAAATTAAATTTTGATGGAGGATGAGGAAAGACTGTCTCATGAAGACAACCAAAGAGGAATGCATACACATTTTTCTAATGGGATTGCTTACAGAAAGTCAGAGGAACTTGTTGTTGAAGAAAATGAGGAGAAATTGGCTCATTAAGATAGCCAAGATAAAACTAAAGATAAGAATTCTAATGCAATTCTTGCAAGATGGGATGAATAAATTAAGTTGTGGAAAGATTATTGATGGAACTTGAGTCAGAAGAAGAAAGTGCATCCGGGAAGAAACCATGTTCACAAGTACCTAGCAGTGATAGGAAAATGTTTTTAGCATCTGAGGAGGCAAAAGTAAATTTTAATTTTCAATTTAAATTGAAGGATGTAGGCATAGAAGATAATGATGAGAATGAAAAGGTGATTAGAGAAATAGATTCTGAACTATTTCTTAGATATAAAAGGAGACCTCAAATTAAACATTATGAGTTGATGAATTTTGAGGAAGAGATGGAATTTTTGGAGGAATGGTTGACTAGAGATGCAGGGAATGAAGACTGCAAAGGAGTTGTAGACACAAATCAATTTGATATTGAGGAGAAAATGAAAGTGCCAATCAACAATGGCATTAATGAAGAAGAGGAGGATAGCATCAACAACAACAAATTGTAGATCATGTACTAGCAAAAGGATAAGTTGGACATAAAATTTGAATAAATGAGTATGTTGATGGTGAAAATGTATCAGAGAAGACATGAAGGAGAAAAGAATATCTACATTAGCGGAGAAAATGGAGAATTGAATACATCAATGATGCAGTAGGACAACATGACAAACATGCAACAATGTAAATTTTTGGACCCTAGAGGATTTCAGCATAAAGAACTCATGATCAAAAGATCATGGAAATTTGTGTTCCTTGGGAGTCTGATGCAGGAGCATCCTACTTCCAAAAACTTCCACTTATGGTAGAGACCTAGGGAGTCTTTCATTTGCTAGGGAGTTGGTTCCCTCATGATTGTTTTATTGTATTTTCCTATGGTTTAAATGAATTTTAGAAGAGAGACATAGGATAGGGGTTTGATAATGAATATGAGGATTGAATTGAAAATGTTCTCGAATGTATGATAACATGAGAGGTATTGAGAAATGAGAGAGATATAGGGTTAGTTAGATCTCATATGGATTTATGAGTCCTAAATATAGGAGTTGAGTGTGAGGATTTTGTGGATCCTCTTGAGGGTTTTGTGGATCTGTGAGGATCCTTAGGAGTTGTTGATAATTTGTTGGATCTGAACTAATTATGTTCAAAATCCTTTTGTAAAAATGTTGTAATCCTTGAAGGCATTAGGGGTGGTCATTAGGGAATAAATCAAGCCATAATAGGGTGGCCAAAAGAATGTAGGAACATGCCAAGGGAGTGTGTCAATTAAGGAAGAAATTAGGCCAGAGAGAGCGGAAGACCTATTGAATGTGATTAGGTCAAGAAGATATTGAAAATACTTATGTAAATTTATGTACAATAAGTGTGCATATGGTTAATGAAGAAAAGGACACTGCATTTCAAGTTTTTCCCAAGAAATATATGTTTATTATGTGTGAGTAACCTATGTCATATTGAACATTATGTCTCAATGAAACTAGATATTGGAAACCTTGTAGATCCGTGTAAACAATTGATGTTGTCGAGATTAGAGTTGATGTAGGATAATCAAATCTCAGGTGAGAGAGAAATGAATATTGAGTGAGACTATGAATGGGATTCTAGAGATCATCAATCACTATAAAGGATCAATGATCTAATCGTCGCTACAATAGTGTAATTTGAAGGAAGCTACAAGATCCATCAGTTTACTCCATCGATGAATGATAGGCATTAGATCAGGGTTAATAAGGTTTGATCCCAGGATTGAGTGAGAGTTGTCCAATCAGTGGTTGATCAAATATGAGTCGTCGATTTGATCAAGACAAGGAGTTGCACAATGAAGATGTCATACCGTCGATTCAAATACATGATCAATGAAGGATATCCATAGTGCGTAGTAAAGTTGCATGGATATTAATTCAAGGGATCGTTGCGCTATCGATCTAGTCATTCGTTAAAAGGTGTGATCAATGGTGGAGAAGTAAAGCACAAATCAAAGTTGCATGGATATTAATTCCCAAGAGGAAGTGAGCTATTAATCTGGATCACCTGTTGGATTGGCGATGTGTCATCTCAAGATTAATTCACGCAATGGTAAATATGTTAACGAGCTAGCTTGTTGAGAGTGTGGGTCGTAGATCTTGATAATTGATTAAGTCGTGATCATTGATGAAAATTCTCAAGGATTTATGAGTTAAGCGCCATTTGACTTAGTGCTTGGATATACCCTTCGACTGCATGGTAGAAAGGTATTCACAACTGGGGTCTTGGGGCGAATATCTCATTATCACCTTCTAGATAAGCTCGTGGTTCGATTATTTAGTTCTATGGCCAAAAGGATAAGCACATGAGAGCTTAAACTCTATTATATGTATGATTGCATTGTAATAGTATAGAAGAAAATGAGAATTAAGAATATTTGATCATTGGACACCCCATTGTGGGTTTAATGAGTAGAAGATTCCATATAAGCTACCACACTATGGGTATAAGCCTCAAGTAGGCTATCAAGTCATGACTTTTTTGTGTTGAATAATAACTTGAGGGGGATGTGTGTCATCTCCTCTGGAAAAGCTAATATAAATTGATGGAAGAATAAATGAGAAGGGATGCTATGTTTTCATGATAAAAGGAAACATGATTATGCTTTTAAGGATTGCATATAAATGATTGTGAATAATCATGATCATATTAATTTTCAATAAATACAGAAACGAAAATATAAAGTGTGCCTATGCTGGACACACACCACATGCTAAAGAATGTGACTAAAGCATAGTGTGAATGCAAATTAATGGAATAAATGTGCATATATGAATGCATAATAGAAATGCGTGCTGATAATTTTGTATGAAATATTGGGTAAGAATCTAAAATGACAAATTTGAGGCTGACTCGATGGTTAGTTCATCTCGGATAGTGATGGATATGGAATAAGGAAGTTGCATGTTGAAGAAGTCCCCTATGGAGGAACTATGTAAATACTCTGTCAGGAGAACATAGTCACAACCTTAATAACTGTTGAGAATTGGGTAGTGGGATGTAAGCCTATCTATATAAGAATCCTGGATTACATTCTAAAACATAATGTATGAATAGAAGACTAACAAATGAATGTTGACCATTCTGATGACTAAATGGTAATGTGCAGAATGAACAGGTTCATAATTCATTGTAAACAAAAATATTATTGTTGTAGCATGTTGATTTATCTAAGGTTAAGGTGAACCTAACCAAGACTGCTCAAGGAAAAGAGAAGCAAGATCCTGGCATGGATTATATTTAATAAGCAAAGAAGGAGAAAAGGAGGAATACTTTTCTTACTTTAAAACTATGAATTGTTTTACAGAGTTGTAAGCCTTGAAAAAATAGTTTTGGAAAGAAGTAGAGATGTGTTGGCAACCATATTAATTCCTATATTTTTCCTTATAAGCTGCTTACACAAGGGTTTTGAACCCTCAATACTCGTCGCAACTTTTTAAAACGACACCATTATCTTTCGCTTTTGCATACCTGCTTTTCGTTTTCATTTTCACGACTGCAAGCGCGAAAATCCACAGTTGGAATTCATGTTGATTGCATTAAAATGATCATTTAGTTTATCATGAACCTACTTGAACCTGGTTACCACTCCTTGGTCTCAAAAACACCTTGATTTCATATGTATCAAACCACCACTCACTTTGCATTTGACTATTGTTAATATGGTTCTGATTTATAAATTCGTTGATGCAATTGTTATTTGACATATTGGTGTCTTTGATGTAATCGTTGGTGCAATATTCGACATATTGGTGTTTCTTTTAAATCGTGAAAATGCCATTGTTTATTTAACATTCGGATCAATTTTTGGTTATGTATATCATGGTTTTCAATGGTTATGTGATAATTCATTTGACAGGTTGATTAAAATTATGTTGGATATACACTATTGTGATTTGAATTTACCAAGGCGTCATTGATTGTACAACCCGACATGCTATTTTTGCATGGTCCCAATTTACTCCACCACCCTCGTACGCATAAGAATTAACGCACTGTCTTGCATATTGGGTTTCCTTTGCTTGTTTTGGGGAAGCTGCGGAAAAAATGGTTCTGTGTCTACCCTGTCAAACCCCCTCGTTGATTACCCTGTTGATCTTTTTCTATTTTCTATGGCTCCTATAGTGCGAATCGAACCCAATGGTGTCCAAACTTTTCTATTGTTTGATAACGCCCGAGAGGACCTAGAGAGGAATGGTTGGAGGGCTTTTATTGAGAAGTTCGAGGGTTTCAAACTGGCAATCGCTCAGCAATTTTCACTTACATTTGTTAGGTGCAGGGCCAAAGTTGGGGAAATCCAACTCGAAGTGAACGAGGATTTCCTTAGCTCAGCCACTAGTCTACCAACCAAAGGGAAAAAATGGTTTAAAAATTCGAAGGTTGATGAAGTACCATGGTCACTGTTGTTTACCTCAAGGAAGATCAATAGTTGCGACAAAGGTATGCCAGTTACAGCTCTTAAATCTCGATGGCATGATTTGGTGGCTATTATCAAGCAGTTCGTTACATGCGAGGGTAGATACGGTTTAGTTTTCCTATACCACCTCCGGCTTCTCATGAGTTTCATAGATTTTCCTTTAAATATGCCACATTTCCTCCTTTGGAGTTTATATAAAATGGCTAAACGTTTCAAGAGGGAGAAATCCAACTCCATCCTCTTCCATCACTGTTTAATTAAAATTATTGTCATGTATCAGTTAAAGGTGAATGGTGATTGTTGGGACACTTTCTTGTTGAGGAATGGTTTTGTCAGTCCTGAAATAGGACAATTTGACAAAACCGTGGCCACAGAAACCCTTGTTGGGCCTGTCATTCCCCCTCCTACACTCTTGCCCTCTGTTGAACCCTCAACCTACCCGAACGATGCTCAACCCGAAACCCTGCCTGACTCATGTCTAAAAGACAGTGGTAAGCCTGTTAAGAGGTCTGCAAGGAAAAAAGGTAAGGGTAACAACGATATCAATTGCAAAGGTAAAAAGGCCACGCACTAGGTATCAAGGTGTGCTTGTAACAAACCAAAAGAAAACACAGACCAACAACCAATTATGTTGAGTGAATATTCTGATTCTGAAATCGAACGGTTTCTGACCGAGGAGTATCCATACTCACACGGCCTTTGTTCAGTCAAGCCCTATGACTATGTGACGAACCTCTCACCATGTCTTAAAGACAACCCTAACTACCCTGGGATCAAACTCGACAGAGGAACTGTTAGTCAATTAAGAAGCTCCTCACCTGTAATTACATGGCCTGATCGATCACAGTGCAATGAATGCAAGTTGTGGCTCGACCGATATTATACATATGTCCCTTTGATCCAATCCCGAATCAAGTCCTTGGAGGACTAAGTAAATGTTCTAACCAAACAAAACAACAGACTACAATCTAATGATAAAAGGCAAAATACCACAGGCTCTGTCGTTTTCAAAAATGTAGAGGCGGCCACTGCCATTGTTAATTCAAAAATAGCTTGATCGAATCGAATCCCTGAAACCGAGGTATGGTATTTCAAGAATGATTTTAAAATGATTTTGTTTGTTTTGAATTAGAATATAGGATTTGGTGGCTCAAATCGCATACATTTCTGTTTTGATTGAATGAATAAAACATGATTCTGTTTATAATAATAACTAGCTACAAAATCGTGAGATTTTATAGCTAGTTATGAAAATTTGAATTGTTTTGATTTTACAACTAAAATACAATCTGAAAATCATGTATTCTTGTGCATTGACAGGTACACATGAATTTTAAAGGAGATTGGATCGACTGTGGCATAATTGAACATGCTTTTTCTTTACGTAGTTTTGGATTAGGCTGTTAGTCTTAGATAGAAATAGGAATTTGGGAGATTGTATTCCCATAATTTTTGCAACAGTTTTGATAATTTCCACAAGGAATGTTTTGATCCTGTGGCCTTTATATATGTATTATTTTTGTAAACAAAAATCATCGCTGCTTGGGAGCAGAGACTATGGATTGATGATTATTCAGACTCGAATGAAAGTAGATGTTTGTACGGCTTTAGCTTCAATATATCATACTTTTATTTAAGTTTTTGTTCATTTCAATTTGTAATCAAATTTTTGACTACTTTAGATATCATAATTTGTTACAGGTTGATGTGATGGGATTTAAATAGTGTCCATATTTGATGTCTTTCATTTTACATACAGCAATTATCTTGTTTCAATTTAATGAACAGAAGGTTAATCTTCTTTGTTAAATGAGCAGTTATATACAAATCTTTGCAGTGAGATTTATCTTAATGTAATCATTTGTAAATTATAAAATTGATGTTGCTACATCCTTTACATGTTATGTCGTTAGCATTCAAAAGTGTTACTGCTTCGCGTTTACGAGAAGCATTGGGAAAATTTGGTGTGGGTTGGCCTCATCAAACAGCAAATGTAGATGCTACGCACATGACACATATGGATATGCGATTACAGGTTAGTTTGCTAGTAGCATTCTATTAGTTAATTAATATAATAATTTGATATAGTTTAGATACACAGTACAAATTGTTATTCTTATTTCTCAACTAGATAGCTGCCATTTCATTTCCTGTTTATAAAAGTTATAAAAGAATCAAAAATATCGAACAATAGCTTTGATGTCAATTCATATATGATTTTCGCAGGTTTTCGATAAAAAAATTGCATTTTGTGAATGTTGTACATATAATAGAAATATAAATATATCGATACACTGTATATTTAATAAGTAGAACTATTATTTTGTTAGTTAGTAAAACTGTAAATACATTTTAGATTGTATATAGTTTTCAGCAGTTGTTTGTTTTTCATTTAGTTAGTCTCTTTAGTTTCTTTGTCTTTTCACTTTCCTAGGACTTAGATCAGCCAACGGAGCCGCTAAAACCATCGGAGTGGATTAATTCAAACGGCTTGGGTTATTTAGACAACCCCGGACCGGATTCACTCCTCCAGTTGACGAGCAGTCAATTTTGCCCGTCAACAAATGGCACTAGAAGGAGGGTCGACTGACAAGTTGGCCTTGTAGGAGCTTTTGTTTTTAAATGTATTCAATTTCCCCATGGCTCCCCAAATCACTGTGTTGGAACATGCTTTCAACTTCTCATTACCCAATGTTCCCAACGAGATAGTCTCTCACTTGTCCAAACTCACCTTTGATGGTGGAGGCAATATATCTGCTAAAGACCACCTTAACAAGTTTTGGTGCAAATGCATCAAACATGACATCTCAGATTTAAGAGTTTTATGTAGACGTTTTTCTTTTACTTTTAGAGGTTGGATTAAACATTGGTTTGAATCCTTTCCAGCATGTCACATTTTTAATTGGCTTCAATTTGTAGATGAGTTTCTAGATTCTTTTGAAATTTATGATTTCGATCAAATGCTGGCATGCATGTGTATTTCGTCTCTCTCCGAGACACCAGATCGTTCGCCCCTTTCTTTCGTGCAGGTCGAAACTTACCCGACAAGGAATTTTGCTACCTTAGATTATAGTGACGCCGTTCACCGGGGCCTGTCATCAGGTCACCAACTTCCTTAACCTTTCGGGGCTCCCCCATACATACAAGGTCTTACGACTTTGCGGGCGGAGACCAGCCTGTATAGATAGATAGGTTTTTGGAGTCGCCCGGGCCTGGTCACTGCTGCTCCTGAGGAGGCACCCCTTCCCCCGAAGTTACGGGGCTCTTTTGCCCTTAGAGAGAGTGGTCTCGCGCCCTTTATATAAGAGATTCTGGGGCTCTACCTGTGCCGGTCGGGTTCGACCCGTTTGTTAAAGGTCGAAAGAGAGTATATGAGGCTGGCATGCATGGGTGACTTCAGCGCCGTAGCGCCTGGTACTCGGTCGGACATTCTCATAGAGAATATAGGCTTTAGGCATTTTATCTACCCCTTCCTTTTTCCTCCTTCTCAGTTTTCCATCCCAGCCCAGGTTCCACTCTCGCCCGGACAAAGTGAATAGTTTGGATCTGTTCATCCGTCCAGAATGACCATTAATCAAAGGTCCTGCTGAAGGATCTTGTCTTTCCAGCCAGATAAATGAGAGGGCCCTGGAGGGACATCTTGGCTTTGATTACATTGATAGAGTGGACGAAGTGACCTGCAAAAGGGCGTAACCAACCCCTGCCTGCTATAAAGAATATCCCCCTTCCAGCTGATAGAGGAACCTCTCATAGTGTCGAATACAATATACATTTTGGAAAGGACTTCTTTAATGCGCATAACTTGGTAAGTCTCTCTGTAATTTATTGAAATTAAGGTTACTATGCATATAATGTGAAGAATTTCATACTTCGCTAATCAACGACAATTCATCTTCAGAAGAATTTTTGACAAGAGTCTATCATATCCTCTGTAAATTTAATCTTTATGACATGTCATTTGCATTAAATCTCTTCTATGATGCTTGCATCCCTTCCATCCAGTCATATTCAAGCACGAACGAAGAACTAATTGCAAATCCTATCACTCAAATGCAAGAACAATCTTCTTCGCAAGATGAGAAGAATCCTTCCAACAATGTTGAACAATCTAGGGAGGTAGAATCTATTGACCAGGTTCTTAATGACAACCAAATTAGTTTTTCCTCTGAATCATTGTATTTTCAGTCTATGACCAATATGGAAGAAGATTTGTTTCTGCCTCAAGGTGAATATCCTCATTCTTGTAACTCGTGCTCTAATCAACATTTAAAATTAGTCATTGAAGAACACTTAAGCGACGAAAATCGTCTTGAATGTTCTAGTGCTCCTATGAAATTGATTAGAGAAGAAGATATGCAACTAGAAGAAGAAACCTTAAGCCTTCATCCTCAAAATGCACTTTGTTCGTAGGAAAGACTAGATGTTTGTCACATAAATTTTGAATTATCTATCACACAAAAGGAAAATCCAGATGATCATATTATGTTGATGAATTCGTCACCAAAACAGAGTAAGGGTTTTAAAGAAGGTGAAGAGAAATATCTTGAGAATACCATTGATAATTCAAGAGATTCTTTTCATGTGCTTATGTCTAATTCCTTTTATTCTTTATATCCTGATCTCTTCCTAGACTCTGTTGGACTTGACACCTTACCTACAACATCCTACTCTTTTCCGCCACAATCATATCTTTTTGGTGAAATTAATTCCAAGCATAACATTGATAAAATCAGATTTGACGCTTGTTCACTTTCATCACTCACATGGGAAAAGGACATGTTGCGAGATGATTTTACACAGTTTATTGTTGACAAAGACAATGCATTATATCTTATGGAGATCAAACATTCCAAGTTGCATATTCATTCTTTGATTAGCTCGAATCTTAATGTTTATTCTTCACATTTTGAAATAATCAATCTCATCAAAGGAAACATTCAAACCAATGATCTAATTGATTGCACGAATCCTCCTATGATGAGTTTCCCATTGATATATTCGTTTCATCAAAGTCATGGTTTTCATCTTCATTTTTGTGACAGGATCTTAGGATGGCTTGAATATTCATATATAAAAAAAATTCATAATAAAGATAAAGTTGTGCTTTCTTTCTTTTTACCTAATTATCTTGGAAGTAGGCGTGACATATTTCTTTTAGATCCTCCATGTGAAGAAATTAATGAACACTTAGAGAATTGTCAGGAGGATGGGGCATTTCAGCCTTGGTTGATGGTTATTTCATTTCCTCATAATCTTGACAAGTTTTTCAAACCTACTTACACTCGCCCATGCCATTATGACCCTTATCACGACAAGATTGCGCAATGGCTGGAGGATTCATATATCGAGAATATTCAAGGGAATGGTAAGATCATGCTTACTTTGTTTTCAGATGATGATTATGAAGGTAAGTGTGATATGTTTCTGTCATTTTTCAATATATTACCATTCTTATTAATAATGTTTGATTTTTTTTCCCTTGCAGGATTGGAGTTACTCCGTTGGCTACATTGGAAGCATGACTTTACGTAGTATCCTGATTGGTTTAATAGTTAGGGTAGTTTTAGGAATAGGTTTTCTTGCATCTTTATTTCTCACTATTTCTCTTTGTAATAATGCAGTCATGAACGCAAGTGGGCGCACCACGAGAACCATAATACGACTGTTTGCAGGGAAGTCTGCTTGATCCTTTTCTCTTTGCTTTTAGTTGAACATTTATTTTCAAAAATGCATCATCGTCATGAAAATATTAAATGGAAAGTAAAGAGATAAATAAATCTAAATCAACCCTGACCCAAGGTACCACGAGTAGGACTGCTTTCACATCAAACAAGATTTTTCTACTTTCTTTCAGTCTCCCAAGGGATTTTTGCATGATGTTTTCAGATGCACCTTCTGTACATATTTTTTTTGTTTGGATTTCTTTTCTTTCAAATTTTTCTTCGCTGGTGTGTTTTGTTTTCATTTATGCTTATTAGTATTTCTTTTTGAAACACACATGCCTGCATCATGGGCTAGCTTAGACAAAGAGAACAGAAAAATTTCCCCTCTGAAATGATTGCTGAAAGTTTGTTTAAACATCAATTATGATATGCTTCTGAAATTTACAGCCATGTTAAAGAAAGCATGTTGTTTGAAAGGAGTTTATTGATTCCAATCTGTAATTGAATCTTGTCGCGATCATCCATTTTCTTCTTACGTTGTCCCTGTTCCTTAAGAGAACAACTCAGAAAATGTCTCCCTGCCTTCGAAGGTCGGTCTACCAATAAACCATCTCTAGATCTTAATGAAGGACGGTTTAAAAAAAAAAAAAAATCTCAAGATCTGTAATTTTTTAAAATATGTCCAAAATATCACAATTTTCAAGCGTCACCCCGCTCAATTATATATTTGTAAAAAAAAAACAAATAAATCATTAAAGAGTTGTGGGAAGTGCTTGTAAACCCGCCAGGATACTGAATAGGTCTGCTGACAGTGGGTAAATGCATGCATGATGCCAAGATAACTTTGTCGGGGGTACTGAACAGGCCCGCTGGCAGCGAAGCAATGTTGGGTATATGAAAATTTTCAGATATGGAATCTTTTGACCTTAAATGTCCTTCGTTCTGATCTGGAACTTCCTGGAAGGATACGGATATTGGAGTGGGTTAAATGGAAACCCTGTCGAGGCTATGGATGCCTACTGGCAACAGTGGCTTTGTCAATAGTATTGGAGATTTAAACCTTAATATCGTGACTCGCTTTTGTTAAGACTGTTATCAGTTTTCATCTTTTAAAATAACAAGCTGAAATTTTTTATGATTGATGATGATGTTCAAACAGTTTTTTGGTTGTTTTCGAGTTGGATTTTTTCTCATTATCCTAATCTGGACTTGTTCGTTTGGCAGAGATAACTGCTTCTACCAGTGTTTCGTCATTGATGGCAGCCATATTAATTCCTATCTTTTTCCTTATAAGCTGCCTACACAAGGGTTTTGAACCATCAATACTCGTCGCAACTTTTTAAAACGACACCATTATCTTTCGTTTTTGCATACCTGTTTTTTGTTTTCATTTTCATGACTGCAAGCGTGAAAATCCATAGTTGGAATTCATGTTGATTGCATTAAAATGATCATTTGGTTTATCATGAACCTACTTGAACCTGGTTACCACTCCTTGGTCTCAAAAACACCTTGATTTCATATGTATCAAACCACCACTCACTTTGCATTTGACTATTGTTAATATCGTTTCGATTTATAAATTCGTTGATGCAATGGTTATTTGACATATTGGTGTCTTTGATGTAATCGTTGGTGCAATATCTGACATATTGGTGTTTCTTTTAAATCGTGCAAATGCCATTGTTTATTTAACATTCGGATCGATTTTTGGTTATGTATATCATGGTTTTCAATGGTTATGTGATAATTCATTTTACAGGTTCATTAAAATTCTTTTGGATATACACTATTGTGATTTGAATGTACCAAGGCATCGTTGATTGTACAGCCCGACATGATATTTTTGCATGGTCCCAATTTATTCCACCACCCTCGCACGCATAAGAATTAACACTTTGTCTTGCATTTTGGGCTGCCTTTGCTTGTTTTGGGGAAGCTGCGGGAAAAATGGTTCTGTGTCTACCCTGTCAAACCCCCTCACCGATTACCCTGTTGATCGTGTGTTATTTTCTATGCCTCCTGTAGTGTGAATCGAACCCAACGGTGTCCAAACTTTGTTGTTGTTTGATAACGCCCAAGAGGACTTAGAGAGGAATGGTTGGAGGGTTTTTATTGAGAAGTTTGAGGGTTTCAACCTGGCAGTCGCTCAAAAATTTGCACTTACATTCGATGGGTGAGGGCCAAAGTTGGGGACATCCAACTCGAAGTGAACAAGGATTTCCTTAGCTCATCCACTGGTCTGCCAGCCGAAGGGAAAAAATGGTTTAAAAATTCAAAGGTTGATGAAGTACCATGGCCACTGCTATTTACCTCAAGGAATATCAACAGTTGCAACAAAGGTATGCCGGTTACATCTCTTAAATCTCGATGGCATGATTTGGTGGCTATTATCAAGCAGTTCATTACATGTGAGGGTAGATACGGTTTAGTTTTCCTATACCACCTCCGGCTGCTCATGAGTTTCATAGATTTTCCTTTAAATATGCCACATTTCCTCCTTTGGAGTTTATATAAAATGGCTAAACGTTTCAAGAGGGAGAAAGCCGACTCCAGCCTCTTCCATCATTGTTTAATTAAAAGTATTGTCATTTATCAGTTAAAGGTGAATGGTGATTGTTGGGACGCTTTCTTGTTGAGGAATGGTTTTGCCAGTCCTGAAATAGGACAAGTTGACAAAACCGTGGTCACAGAAACCCTTGTCGGGCCTATCATTCCCCCTCCTATACTCTTGCCCTCTATTGAACCCTCAACCTACCCGAACGATGCTCAACCCGAAACCCTGCCTAACTCATGTCTAAAAGATAGTGGTAAGCCTGTTAAGAGGTCTGTAAGAAAAAAAGGTAAGGGTAACAACGATATCAATTGAAAAGGTAAAAATTCTATGCGTTGGGTATCAAGGTGTGCTCATAACAAACCAAAATAAAACACAGACCAACAGCCAATTCTGTTGAGTGAAGATTCTGATTCTGAAATCGAATGGTTTCTGACCGAGGAGTATCCATACTCACACGGCCTTTGTTTAGTCAAGACCTATGACTATGTGACGAACCTCCCGCCATGTCTTAAAGACGACCCTAACTACCCTGGGATAAAAATCAACAGAGAAAATGTTAGTCAATTAATAATCTCCTCACCTGTAATTACACGGCCTGATCGATCACAGTGCAATGAATGCAAGTTGAGGCTCGACCAATATTATATAGACGTCCCTTTGCTCCAATCCCGAATCAAGTCCTTGGAGGACCGAGTAAATGTTCTAACCAAAGAAAATGACAGACTGCAAGCTAATGATAAAAGGAAAAATACCACAGGCTCTGTCGTTTTCAAAAATGTAGAGGCGGCCACTGCCATTGTTAATTCAAAAATAGCTTGATCGAATCGAATCCCTGAAACCAAGGTATGGTATTTCAAGAATGATTTTAAAATGGTTTTGTTTGTTTTGAATTAGCATATAGGATTTGGTGGCTCAAATCGCATACATTTCTATTTTGATTGAATGAATAAAACATGATTCTGTTTATAATAATAACTAGCTACAGAATCGTGAGATTCTGTAGCTAGTTATGAAAATTTGAATTGTTTTGATTTTACAACTAAAATACAATCTAAAAATCATGTATTCTTGTGCATTGACAGGTACACACAAATTTTAAAGAAGATTGGATCGACTGTGGCATCATTGAACATGCTTTTTATTTACATAGTTTTGGATTAGGCTGTAAGTCTTAGATAGAAATAGGAATTTGGGAGATTGTATTCCCATAATTTTTTCAACAGTTTTGATAATTTCCACAAGGAATGTTTTGATCCTGTGGCCTTTATATATGTATTATTTTTGTAAACAAAAATCACCGCTGCTTGGGAGCAGAGACTATTGATTGATGATTATTTAGACTCGAATGAAAGTAGATGTTTGTACGGCTTTAGCTTCAATATATCATACTTTTGTTCAAGTTTTTGTTCATTTCAATTTGTAATCAATTTTTTTACTACTTTAGATATCATAATTTGTTACAGGTTGATGTGATGGGATTTAAATAGTGTCCATATTTGATGTCTCTCATTTTACATACAGCAATTATCCTGTTTCAATTTAATGAACAGAAGGTTAATCTTCTTTGTTAAATGAGCAGTTATATACAAATCTTTGCAGTGAGATTTATCTTAATGTAATCATTTGTAAATTATAAAATTGTTGTTGCTACATCCTTTACATGTTCTTTCGTTAGCATTCAAAAGCGTTACTGCTTCGCATTTATGAGAAGCATTGGGAAAATTTGGTGTGGGTTGGCCTCATCAAACAGCAAACATAGATGCTACACACAGGACACATATGGATATGCGATTACAGGTTAGTTTGCTAGTAGCATTCTATTAGTTAATTAATATAAGAATTTGTTGTAGTTTAGATACACAGTACATATTGTTATTCTTATTTCTCAGCTACATAGCTGCCATTTCATTTCCCGTTTATAAAAGTTATAAAAAAATCAAAAATACTGAACAATAGCTTTGTTGTCAATTCATATATGATTTTAGCAGGTTTTCGATAAAAAAAAATTGCATTTTGTGAATGTTGTACATATAATAGAAATATAAATATATCGATACATTGTATATTTAATAAGTAGAACTATTATTCTGTTAGTTAGTAAAACTATAAATACATTTTAGATTGTATATAGTTTTCAGCAGCTGTTTGTTTTTCATTTAGTTAGTCTCTTTAGTTTTTTTGTCTTTTCACTTTCCTAGGACTTAGATCGGCCAACGAAGCCGCTAAACATGTCGAAGTGGATTAATCCAAACGACTTGGGTTATTTAGACAACCTCGGACCGGATTCACTCCTCCAGTTGACAAGCGGTCAATTTCGCCTGTCAACAAGATGGTGAAAGGAAAATGAACAAATGAGTATAAACTTGGTTAAATACATGAATGTGTAAAGGTAGTGAGGCCTTGGGAATAGTCCAGTTAAGTTGAAAAGTCTAGACTGTGTAGAAGGAGTTGGAAACAGGGAAGAGTCCATTGACTCCTTTTCTTGTTGTTTGTTGTGTTTCTCTGGGATGAAAAGATAATATGTTGATGGTTGTAGGATACCCAACAACTAAATTAGTTTCATGGTTTCACTAGTGAGCACGTTGAGGAGTAATGTGATGAAGCACATGTAGACATGCTATGACATATTTGATAATGCTTGTTGAGTTAGATTATATGTATGTGCATTTTGTTTAACATGAAAACTAATATAATTGTGACTGATATAATGCATGCAAGTGTATAAAATGATTTGAGTTGTTGAGGAAGACATTTTCCAACGATGAACAACCTCAAGCAGAAGAGATATACAAGAAGGATGTTGTTGAAATATTGATGAAGGGACTATAGGAGATTCCCATGAAACACCACTAATGAGGCAAAATCAGAGAGGGTGCAGGTAGCCATAACAAGTACAAAATTATTCATGCATATGTGGCATAAGGTATGAAGGGGTTGGGTAAGGATCCCTTCTAAAATATCTTATGATTCTAATGATACACATATGATTTTGAGTGGTTGTTGTATGCCATTGATACCAAAGCGGCGTAAGATTCTGGAAAGAATAATTTGAATAATAGAGAGGAAATATATGCCAATCAAGGATGATTAAAATCCTTACAAGAAAAATTCATGAACAAAGTGTCATGAATACTTCAACCAAACGAGAATGATTGGGAACAAGGGTTCTCATAAATATCACATTGTTTAATGCATTGAGGAAATGTGTGTTTGTATAAGTGGGTGGATATATGACTACCCACTATGGACGAAGGATCTTCCAATAGTCTACCAGAGATAAATAATGGTAAATAGAGAAATTGGGTGGCCATAAATGTTCGCAACCTAGTTACCAATGATGAAATAATGCTTGAATACATTCATATGAAGCTTTTAGTTTCATGTATGTTGAATTGAGGTCATGATCAGCTAAAGCAAGAAAGCACATTCATGCTGTAATAATAAATTTGTATAAAGGAACCATGTGGTAAGAGGTTGGTTGAGTTCCAACCCACCAAGGCATAGTGCCTAATATGAAAATCAATTCAAGGGTGCATTGTGTGTGAATGTCGCCATGCACATTGGTACATTGATTAAACTCATTTAATTTTGATTGCATTTGGAAAAGATTGGATGATGAAATGATACATGTGTAAGGAAGAATATTTCCTTTTTATTTATATCATTGAATAGATAAACGTGATTTAAATGTTAGTATGCACAGTTCTGAATTTTTTGTTAGCCATTGCAAGTGTGCAATAAAAGTATAATGTGCATGAGGACTAACAATTGTTTGGTTGTGTGAGTATTGAAATGGTGGGAAAGAAGGGTCTTGGATAGGGCATTGTTGTAACCCCATAAGGAAGCCCAATGCCTATTGAGCCAAACTATTATGACAAGGAAGATATCATACTTGTGAATCTGGTACTGTGTGGAATAGATATGAAAATTAAAATGTGGAATTAGAAATATGTGGATGACATATTTGAAATTTTTGATAAATCAATTATAGTATTTTATGGTTATCATATGCATGTGATACAAATGAGATGAAAGATCTTTCCTAGAGGGACATATGATGGTTTTCAAGTTGGAAAGCATGGAAAAATTCTACTGTTGTGATATGAAAACCCCATGATAAGACACGATCGCCATAGAATATGCGGTGTTGTGGTAAGACAGGCCGAAGGGATGCCTCAATAGATAAAATCAGAGGGACACCTCGATTGTAAGACTTGGTGAAGTCTCAGAAAATTTTCTTGTGAAGGAAATGCTTGGAAAGGAAAAATAAATCACCCGAGGGAATGTATAGTAGAGAAGGGGATGCCTAAGACTGGGCCTGGAGGGTGAGTGACCACAAGGAAGAGGAGACTTTAATAATTCTTGTAAACTATTGGTTTGGGTCATGCACACCATGGGTATGTCAAGGAAATGGTGGGCCAAGTTAGTAAGACAACCAACCGGATGTGGATCCATAAAATTGCACAAATAAGTATTGTGATGATATAAATAGTTCCTCTTGCGTTTTGAAGAACAATAAAATGTTTTTCATGAAATTTTGATTAATATGCTTGCTCTTTGAAATTATTGTAGGCATGTGACAACGGCCCAAAATCTAGGAAAATACGAGACCAAGAAAAAGGAAAACATTACTAAAGCAGTTAAAAGATGGAAACATGGTTGGTGTTGTTGAGATGAAAAGAACATCGAGGATGGTGTTCCTTTAAGGGGGAGGGGATTGTAACACCCATGTTTCCCCCATCTTGTAAATATAGTTATATTTTTCCAAGAGACTATGGACAAATCGATTGTGTGTGGATCTAGGAAATGTTGAACCTTTGCTAAGAAGGTAGTGTAAATATTTATGTTATTAATGTAAAAAATAAAATGTTGAAAAACTATTGAGGATAGTTACCTATACATGTTATGATTCCATGAGAAGAAAACAATGAGGAAATTTTCCTTACCAATTTAATATTCAAGAAAAACCTAGATTGCCCATTTTTCTAGAATTTCAGTTAATGAAGGGAAGTTGGTGATTGAACTACCATCTTCCCACATTTATGAAAAAGTATGGATGTTATACCAGAACTGCCTTGCCTAAGAAGCATGGGAAGGAAATTACCCATCTAGAGGATTCTAAGATGACCCATTGATTGGGGAATTTGACCCACAAAATCTTGTTGTAGAAGACAAGAAACAGAGGAAAAGTTGTGATCAGAGAAGAGGGGACACACACAGTTGATTATGGGAAGGAAATATGAGTAGAGAGGGGTGTGGGAAACTCCTATGGTTATGAGAAAATAGAGAGAAGTGAATAAATGTGTTTTCTGGTTACATGAATTGTTGGGGAGTGTTTTCTAATTAGGTTGATAAATGGAGTTGCAGAGAATTTGAGTGATTAAGTGAGCAATCACAGTGGATTCTCTTTCTTGGTAGAAGATTGAACTGCATAGTTCTTATGGGAGAGTGAGAGTAAAATTCGCCCCTTTCTTTTTACTAAAAAAAGGAATCCCTCACATGGCATCATACTCTGGCTAGGGGTTGACCAACTATGAAATACGCCAAGAGTAGTTGTGCCTATGGTTAGGTGGAAAGTGGCACACCCTTTAGCAGTTACAACTCTTTTAATTTTCTAGATTAGTATTTATTTTCCAAATCTCTGCAATGTTAAGCTCATAAATAATATAGAATGTGTTTTAGAATAATGTAAATTCAGCTCTCTATTGAAAATGGCTTGAGAAATTTAGGGGAAATTGTGAGGATATTTCAACTGAATTTCATTTTGACTTACATCTGCACTTATTGACTACATGTGTTTTAAAAGAAGTTTTATGGGGAAGAATGTTGATGTTTATTTAGTTTTATATCCCATCTTCTGCTCTAGTGAGGACAATTAAATAGTTAGAACCTCTACAGAAAATATGAAAAAGAAAGAGATTGAATTCTGCATAAAAATGTTTATGATTTTAAGTGTTCCTGAAGATTATATGCTAGAAAATTTAAAGGATTTCAGAATTACATTCAAGGGCCTTAGGAAAATAGGTCAAATGCTAACAAGGGGAAAACTATTTTAAAAGTTGGTATAAGGAAAGAGTGGAAAATACAAAACCTAAATTTCCTAATGTGAAGTAAAATGAAATTTAGAATTAAAACATTGTGAATAATTCAATCTCATTTGGATTTGGTAAGAAACAAATCTTACCAGGAATTACACAATGAAGTAATGTCCAAAGATGAAAGATATGGACTTAGTAAATATTCCTTGAAAATAGCTTAAAGATGCATGTAAATAAGAGATTATTAATCCTTGGTAAAAACCATAGTTTTTCCATGGATAACTTCACCTCCAAGAAATGTATTATTATGGAAAAAGAACTCAAAAAAATAAATATTTCTAGAAAAACCTTAGAATAAGTACTCAATGCCTTGAAAAAAAAAGATAATTTCAGATAATAAGCCTCTTCAAGGGGGAAACCTCCTTTTGCCCCACATAAATGTTCAAGTACAAGATGATTCCAAATGAAAATGTCTCCTTGGTATATATAGGAGACTATGAGGTATAATTACAACTAATGGAATAAAGCCGACATAAATAAAATAACATTACTAATGTAATATGCCTCAATTAAGGGGTAATGATCCAATATTAGGGCTTAACATGCCCCTCCCCTTGAGACAAGTGTTGTCCGCAACGCTTGAGTAACTTTGGATGCTTTGTATAAAAGACTCATCTTCCCAAGTGGAATCTTCAGTCGGTAGTTTCCTCCATTTAATGAGATACTCTGAAATGGATCTATTCCTCAGTTGGCGAATTCTTGTGTTAGTGATGGCTTCAGGGTCCAATATGATTTTTCCTTCCTCATCAAGTTCTGGCAATATAGTTTGAACTAGGATCTTGTCACCTATAACCTTCTTTAAGCATGAAACATGGAAAACTGGGTGTACTCGTGAAGATGAAGGCAACTCCAATTTGTATGTCATAGTACCAATCTTTTGCAACACCTTATAAGGGCCATAGTACTTTGGTGATAATTTATTATCCTTCTTGGATTGCTTGAGGGACATATGTTTGTATGGTTGTAGTCTTAAAAACACCTAATCCCCTACTTCAAAACTTATTTCACTACGATGTTGATTTGCTTGTTGTTTCATGTGATTTTGTGCCATGGTCAGGTTGTCCTGGAAGATTTGGAGAACTTGTTGTTGATGCTCGATGTGATCTTCCACTGCTTGAACCTTAGATTTTTCTTTTAGAGAAGAAGTGATGGAAGGAGGGTGGTATCCATAGAGTTCCATAAAGGGTGTCATTTTTGTTGTAGTATGAAAGGAAGTGTTATACAACCATTCTGCCAAGGGTAACCATTTGAACCATTGTGTTTGTTTATCAGAGACAAAGCAACGAAGGTAGCCTTCCAGACATTTGTTCACTATCTCAGTTTGTCCATCAGATTGAGGATGAT
>ML793170.1:436383-451728 GCA_009831015.1 Picea engelmannii
GTTAGTATTTAGATTAATTAATATTTTAAACAAAAATAATAAAAAACAAACTAATAAAATATATAATAAAAAGCAATAAAACAAATTAAAAATAAAAACAAAATATAATAAATATATATTAAAACATTAATAATAAAATAAAAATTTAAATAAAATAAAATTAATACACAAAACAATAAAAAAATAAAAAGAAATATAAAACAAATTACATAAAACTTAAAACACATATAATAAAATAACTAAACAAAAATGAAACACAACGTATTGATTTAAAAACACAAAAATTAAAAAACTTTAACCTAAGTCTACCCATACCCCACCTACCTTACGTCACCCCCACCTACCTCACGTCACCCTCCACTCACCCCCCTCCTACGTCACACTCCACTCCCACCAAAACTCCACGCACCTCTATACCCCACGGCCCTCCGTTATATACCATACAAATAAATCAACGCACCATAAAATTTCCGGACCCCCCCTCACCTTCCGGACTTTAACGAGAGGGGGGGCGGGGGGGTCTGGAATCCCCATTAAACTTCATGCACTTCCATTTCATCACGCATCACATCAAAACAAATACATGGCCCATAAAAATTCCGGACCCCCCCTCACCATCCGAAATTTAACGAGAGGGGGGGGTCCGGAATACCGCTTTTCACCAAAAAAACCACTTTTCTCATTTTTGCCTAATTTTTGCCCGTTTTACCACGTCCTCTTTCAGATCGATTCTTGGGAAAACGAAGATGGATTTTAAAAATAAGAGAGAGGTTTTTTCTCAGCACAGAATGAAGAACAAAAACCTCTCTCAGTTTTTTCAACGGAGCTACGAAAAGGGAGAATCGAAGACATCTTCAAGGCCCATTTTTCCAGATTCTCAATTTTCCGTTACAGTCCCGATCTTGCAGGAGATTTTACGGCCAGATGGGGACGAATTTGGAGAAACCGGAGTTTTTTTCTCAGAACATGCCCATCTACAATAACCTCCTTCCTTTTTCTCCCAGGTGTCATCGTTCAAGAGAAAAACACGTCTGTTCGGACCCCTTTTTCGTAGAAAACCGGTCCATCTTTCATGGCAGAAAACTCCAAATTTTGTGGGAGTGGTGGAAGTTAAACCGACTTCCGAAACTTATTGGGATGACCTATCCTATTTATTCAGAGGATTTTAATGTAAACGGGTTCGACCTGTGGAAAGATTTTGGCCCTTTTTGGCTAGACTGTGGGCCTTGTTACTTCAGGAGGTTTCTCTGTAATTTTGAAATGACAAATTAGTGATGAAGGAAATAATTTATAGGATTCTCGTGTAGCAGTGTTGGTGGTGTGTCCCTTGTCTGTTTTTAATTATCTTTCTGCTATCATTCAAGCATTTTCATTTCATATTATTGAAAAACAGTTAATGGAGAAGAATTTATGCGTGCATACTCTTTGTCCAAATTTTTCAATAATCTTTATGTTTTCTTCTAAAACTCAGTCTATGAATTCTTAACTGCTCATTTGCTCAGTTTTTCCTCCCCCTTTTCTTCCTCAAATCGACACCCTTTAAACTTGATTTGATCCAACAGTTGTTACTATCTTGCCTTGTGGAGACATTTACCTCTATATTTGATTTGATCATTGTCTTATAAACCAACCCCATAGCCCAATGGTGATCTGAGAAACTCGTCAACCACATCCTCATCTAAATATTTTCAAAAACCCCAACCTCATACTTTCATAGCTAGCCTAATATCTATTAAAACAGAGCTATATCATACAGAGAGATCCCTCTCTGAGTCTTGGAGGGCTAGATCCAAGACTCGAAGTGGTTTTGATGTTGCCTCTGTGACTGCCTTACAGCCTTGGGAAAATTACAGAGTGCTAACACCTTCCATATCTCTCAATGTATAAGTATTTAAATTAATATTAGAAATAATTTGTCGGAGCACAGAGAATGGAACAAATGTTTGGAGTGCGACGACCAATGGATTTTAAACAATACATTATTAAATATCAAGCTATGCTCGTTGGTGATTGGTCTTTGGATTCCAACCTTCAAAGTGAAGGGAAAATCACATGTGAATGAAGTCTGAAGTCATCAGAGCGATGGCATGGACGTTATAAATTTTAAATGAAATATAATATCACCCTTTCCCTTTCATGATTGATCATCAGAGTAACGAGAAGGGCACACACAAATTGACTCTGAAGGCTTCAGATTGTGATGGGATATATGCTTTAAAGTTTAAATATATTATAATATTAAACCCTGCTCTCTTGTGATTGGCGGTCGGAGTGTTGAGAGGAACACACACGTTCAAGACCGAAGACCTTGGGATGATAGCATGGGTTGATGTAATAAGTTTAATATACATAAAATAATTGAACGTAAGTTTCAAGACCTTTTAGGTGTTGACCGTTTCGGAGTTGACTCTGGAGAGTTTGGAGTAAAAATCTGAAGGGTTCAGAGTGCAACTCCGAAGAGATCGGAGTACGACTCTGAAGAATGCTCAACATTATATTTTGAGCATTATGATATTGTACAATAAATAATATTGCACATGAAGGGGTTTTGAAATAAAATATAATATTAAATATGTTTAGTTCCTTTTCTTTCCTAGAATATATATATGTGTGTGTGTGTGTGTGAATATTAAGGTGCGAAATCTAAATCCAGGTTCTTTGACTTTTATGTTAATCAAGGATTAAAAGCCTAAGTATATTACAGTCTAATTAATTCTATTAGAACCTAATATACATTATGTTATAATATAATTATTTAGCTTATAAGATAATCATTACAAAAATGGTACTTAGGTGAATTATTAGGCTAAGTAATAATGTGTTTATGGGGATAAATAATTAGTGAATATTAATTATCCCTAATGAGGATTTAATAAATAAATGTTGAGGAACGATATTTTAAGAAAGTATTAAATTAAGTATCCTAATCAGTTTATAGGAAATGGACAAATTTCATCTATGGTCGAGCGAGCCTATGCATCCTATGGTGACATGACGAGTCGTGATGGTTCCATGTGTCGAGTGGATACTGAGCCACATGTCACATCAAGAGACAGAGTATTGACTTCATGGATGACATGGATTTCCAGCAAGTAAACTAGGACGCCCTTAGGATGGTAGATATTGATCATTAACAAGTTGACGATTTGAGTGGGTTCCAGTTGGATAGGTGAACCTTAGGCGACGGATGGATCACAATCATGTTGATGCTTGAATCCGTCAGGAGCGAAACGATAACCTCACGAGGATGTAAATCCTCCTTTGTTTTTATAGAGGTGGTACTCCTATTTAATTTATGGTTTTCTTAGGATTCTAAATATTCAAAATATGGGACTTTGAATAAGTTCGTCGTGGTAATCAAAGAAATAAAAGATTGCAAGAAAGATAAAAGGAAAATGTTTTTGTTTTATTTTTAAAGAAAGTTCTTGATAAAGGACCAGGAATCACACCTTCACACATTTAAAGAAAATAAGCAAAATTTTCTCACATCCATCATAGTTAAGATAAAAATTTATGATCACATAAAATAAAAAGAAGATGATTTGCATGCATAAGAGAAATTTAACAGAGTGGACACATGGGTAACTCAAATAAATATAATTATAAATCAACCTCAAATACTTTATATTATAAAAACAAGGTTACAAATCACATTCGAGATTGTTCCCAAAGTAGCTCTCTTGGAATTTATAAAAAATATATAGTCTATTACATATTCTTTGAAATTTAAAAATGTGTTTGTCTTAAACACTGGGATTGGGGATCCTGTGGACCATAAAACAAATAAATAGAAAAAATAATCTCTTGGAAGGAACAAGGTGGGCGGTAGAAGAACAACAAGACCTGGTAAGAAGAAAAGAGGAGTTATCAGCTTTGGTTAAACCTTTCTAGTGAAAGAGGTGGAATAATTGGATGAAGAACTTGACAAAGAAAAAGAAGGATGTGATAAACATAAACTTACTATTCTTCGATGTAACTTTTCATTGGTTCCACGTTGATTTCATGTTGTATTTTGATGTTGAACAACTCTCCCTCCAAGTCCCTCGGATCAATGGAAATGCCATGTAATGCTTATTCAATGTCCTAATTTTTCATGGAGTAGTCCACTAGCCAATTGTCTATGTCATCCTCATCATATTCAAGAATACCATAAAACTTTTCAAATGACAACCCTTTAAAGATCACAACTTTCTTGTCAAATTGTTTCTTTGTTAGGAACAACGAGTTGAGGATCAATTTGGAATCTTGGACTTTGTTAGTTCTTCCGGCTAGGTCCACCTCCATGTGCCTTTTGAATAGTTCTTCCCTCCTTGATATGGCTTGGACGCATGTTTGAACAATGTTATTCAAGTTGTTTATCTTTTCTTTCCAGCACACATTCAACTGCTTGACTCGACTTGGAGAGGGAAGGTTCTCCTCTCTTCTCCTTAGTTATGTCATATTGGAAACTTTAATTCCAAATGGTACCATGACATCAAGGTAAAAAACTTATCCATTCTTTAGGTCAGCTTGCAAATACTCATGGAAGGCATGTGCCCTTGAGCCGAAAGAAACCATGTTCTTAGAAATCTCCCAAGCCTCTGTGATCAATTCCATTCTTTTCTTAATGTTTTTCTCCACATAGCTCCTCGCTGATGTAAGTAGGCTTGAGGATCCTTTTAATTTAGCAGCGAGTGTGGTGGCTCAAACAATTTTCAAATGATTGGAAAAAAGTGGAAGAGGCATTAAGGTGTCTTCCAGTTCCTTGATATTTTATTTCAATTTCATGTTTTCTACTTCAAGACCACCAATGGAGTCGTCGAGAGCATCCCTGGTTGCTCTGTGAACTTTAGAAATCTGGGAAGGTCACATATTTCTTAGGTCAATCTCTGAACAAGATTTCCATTTCTTATTCTTAACATCACTTCTTTAGATAATCAAATTCTTATATTTGTTGTCAAAGACAATGCTCTAGAACGCAAATGACTCTTCTTCCTCGAAAGTCTCATTCTCAATAATTTCCAAGGACGGATTCTAGTGGGTCGTGCCTCCTAGTTGATTAATGTTGGGAAACATCTTCTCTATGTTTGCTTCAAGTTCCATATATTTAAGGGAAAATTTATCGATATCACTCTCTATGTGTTGGTCCTCTTCCTCTTGCACTACATTTTTCCTTTTTTTCCTCAGAGGAAGTTTGTGCGAGCTTTCAATTTTTCTCGGAGGGGGATTCTTTTCTCCTCCTTCACCTGAATTATTGTTGATCACTTTTCTATATGGGTGGGCCACTAGAGAAATTCTCTGAGACGTTGTAATCTTAGGAGTAACAGTTGGGGACTGGGCACTCTTCTCGTTGGGACCCTTTTCTTTTTGTTCCTAGAATTCATTGGTGTTGAGTATCGTTTCCAAGTCACCGGCATTGTGAGTAGGAGTGCCTAAGTTATTATCTTCTTCTTCTCCTGGAACAATATGGATAAATGAATTGTTGAATCCCACTGCTAGCATATGTTCCACAAAAATTCCATTAGGGTCAAACCCTTTTATCTTTTCAATGTATTTGAGATTCAGAATGTGGAAGTGGTTTTCAAATTCATCGATTTTGTTCATATTTCTGAATATAAAATCCCCAATTTTCCAAGGCAGGGGTATGAATTGATTTTTTTGTTTCTCATGAAAAAAGTGTAGCTAGAAATTATATCGCCTTGCAACTTCTATAATAAACATTCTATCAGATCTATGGCATGAAAGAAAGGAGGGATTTTCCTTAGAAACGAAAATCCTGATAACATTGTAATTCTCCATTTGCTCCAGTGTTCCCTTTTTATCCAAGAATTTACTTGCCTGGTCGGATATTCTGGGGGTATCTTTTCTGAACAAGAAGCCTTTAAAAACCAAGACAAAATCATTGAAAACTTCATATAAATGCAAATAAGCTTTGTGTCTCCACAATGCTTGGTACCAGAAGGTAATTGGGTCAAATTCATATTTTACTTTCTTACAGATAGACAATTTAGGAAATTGACAACAATATACTATCACAAACACCAAATAAGAGGCCATAAATAATTTCTTATCTTTTTGTATTGTGACAATTGGGAAGAGATTTCAATGGAAAACAGTTTTCCCCAATCGAAAATGGATTTCTCCTTGACAATAAAATATAAGATATAAAGAATCATACAGGAAATGCTGGTGGTATTGTCTTGGCCTATCACCCTAGTGAATAACCAAGAAATTTCCCAAAAGGGGTTTTTGAATGAGTTGACTTGCAACCTGGTAATATCTTTAGGGATGGCCATGGTATTCTCCAAGAACTTAGGCAAGAGGTCCAGGTCGTTGTCGTGATTTTTCAAGAAATCCCTACAATCCTCTCCTTTGAAAGTAAGTGTTGGCTCGTGGAGCTTCAGCATTTTACAGAACACTTGAGGTGAAAGAGAGATGGGTGAATGGTATTGAAGTTGGCTTACTTGGTATGTATTTCTTAGCGCACCAGGAAACCAATTCCTTGCAATCGAAAACCTCAGGAACACAACCTGCACGGGCAATTCTGAATGTCCAGATTACTTCCTTCTGAGCAGAAGGGGATGAATAGTAAGAATATAATCTAGACCATTGAAAGTCCTGGTCCTCACATCCAAAACTTTTCAAAGTATCTCCGCAGAACTATTGCCAAGTTGTTGCTTCCATAAGTTGACGAGAGCATTCTTTTAATACATATAATATTTGAAATGAGCGCTTGAGATAGATAATATAATATTTCGCAAATCATGATTTAATGTGGTTTAATGAGAAATATCCTCGATCCCTTTGCTTATTAATGACGATCTTTACGGAACATGCATGATTAGTTATTAGCATTAAACCATACTAAATTCATATTGGGAAAAGCACGAAGGTGGTGGGGACGAACGAGAGCAATTAGGATTTGGGAACTTTTGTGAACTCGCCAACCCAAGAACCCACCAACCTGTGGTTTCAAAAGATAGAAAATTGGTGAAGTGTTGGGAGCGTTTGATCGAACTTCGATACAAGATAAATGAAAAACTTAGGAGCTCATTACCCATGATAAGTCTGATGGTCATAATGTAGATTCCAGATCTTTGGGTGCAAAATGGATATCGTGGAACTTGGAATGTGGTCTCTTGAACCCGCAAAACCGCGACTGTAAAAATGGTTAAGTATAGGATAATACGTCAGTTGGACTCATGATATGGGAGTATGGATGGAGATGAGGATCTGCAAGTCCACCAACCCGTGAACCCATCGTTTTCAAAAAAAACAACTAAGTATAGTAACTAAAAAGGGAGAAAAGAAAAGGAGAATTCAGGTAAGTATATAAGAGGGAAAAGAAATGGACAAATGAAGTTGGGAAAATAGAAAATGGGAGGGAATTTTCGGAAGTGGGAATTGATCTCAACAAGTCATAAGTCGGGAGATTATGAGTACATCAAGACTACGCATCGAGGAGAAGGGATATTCCTCGATACCCTAAATTCAGAGAAGTGAGACTACTTGAACCTCTTGAACTCCAAATGGATGGTATCGAGAGGGAATATTCCTCGATACCATATCTGTTTGAGATAAAAGAAGAGTGATTCAGGAGAAGGTCTAAGTGATGATGGTTGTAGGTCTACGTGGACTGAAGTTCCACTGTGGCAGGCTAGGCTAGTGCCATGTCGAGGCCAGGTTGTCGCCATGTCAGAAGGCAGAGGGAATGAGGTGTCATTTGGATGCCACATGGAGGTAAGAGATATGTTGCTTATGTATACCCAAGAACTTGGGAAGGTCACAAATTTCATTCCAAATCTTTGTTTTGAGTGAAATTACTGTCATTGGAAATGTCTTGATGAGTAGAAGATGATGGAGCTATGAATGAGAGGAAACAAGATAGTTTAGAAAAATGGAAATTTCAACGCCCCATCTATAAAAGGGATACTTAGGGTTTGGGTGTGTTATAGAGTGGTATCATAGCAAGCAAAAACACTTGACCTGCTTGAGCTCACGAAAGAATCGAACGAATTGTTCTTAGAAAACTTATAAGAGTGAGGGCACCCTACCCTACCCTATCTATCAGAGCATGATTCAAACACTAGGCCTGGATGGGTCAGATAATGGTGATGAGAATAGTTTACCAAGGCTAATATGAGCATGTTGAAAGTGTTTACATCCATAAGGAGATTATTTGCACATAATCTCCTTAAGGAGAAGGATTGAAGATTGAAACTTTGTTGGGAATTTACTCAACACAAATAGAATCATGTTGGATTACAACAGAAGAATCATATCGTTTCTTTGGGGGAATGATGGCCACTCCTATAGGAGTGGGATTATGTTGGTAGGCGCTAATAAAAAGAATTGGATGGGAATGGAAGAAACCCTGTTATTGGGATGATCCCCTTTTTGCAAAGTAAAAAAGGAGTCTTATGGATTGAGAATAACCCTCATGGAAGAATTAAAGTTACATGAGAAATTCCAAAAGTTCATGGTTGTCCTAAGCGAGTGTATATCCCTATTAACTTAAGAGTGTGTCTATGCATGAGAATGCAACAAGTAAGAAAGTGGAATACATATGCATTGTAGGCATGGGTAAAATGTTTGGTGCATGAGGATATGTTGGAATGAATATGGAAAAGATTAAGCATGCATATAACATGCATATAGACTTATTATAGTCTATCATTGGATGTAAAATATGGTGATGTCATAGATTATATGGTTAGTGATGATCTGATTATAGAAGCATAAGTAAAATGTTGATGATGTTGATTGTATATTACACTATGAGGATAAGGTAGAATGGTTAATGAAATGTTGATCCCAAATGTGGTAAAGGAAGTGTTGGGGAACTTCTAGATGACCAATGGGTCAGGTTGAAATCCATAGGTGGTTGGTATCCATATAAGTATGGCTTGGTATTTTCAAGTATAAGTGAGAGGGAATCTAGAAAATGATTCCCTTGATAAAAAGGTTTGTTGACCAAGAATGGTTTGAGGCATGAAGAGAATCTAGATTGGTTGTCTTGTTTCCTTGGGCACTGTTGAAATTGCCCAGACTATATTTCTGGGTTATGGAATGATTTTATGGCAGTTGAGGCAAGAGTGTTTTACTTTTGGTTGTTGTCATGTAGAAAAAGGGAAACATAATGATGAATATGTCTGCGAGACTTGCCACATGAATGATTGTAAGCTCTCAACAAAGAGGGCAACATAGGTTTGAGTATTCCTATGAGACTTGTCATAAGGATGGTTGTAATATATCTACGAGGAAGGATATGGAAGTTGAAATGTCCACATGTGTGAATGAAATGGAAAAAGGTGTAAGTAGTGAACTTGCATGCTAAATGTTTATCTATGTTTGTATATGCTTGAGTGCATGGATTGAATGCATTATAAAGTTGTCTGGTATGAAGACTGATATTAAGACCAAATAGATATGAATGAATGATATAAAATGTGCAAGTAATGCACATGTATGATGTATGAGTATACGTATACTAAAGGCACGATGTGACTATCTGAATAAGTGAATTGTAAGGCAAGAATTGCACTTTCCAGGATAAAACAAATACCATGGATTCATGGATGACTCTATTTTAAAGAGTCATGATTGTTTTGTGTTGAATAATAGCTTGAGGGGGATGTGTGCCATCTCCTTGGGAAAAGCTAGTATAAATTGATGAAAGAATAAATGAGAATAGATGCTTTGTTGTCATGATAAAAGGCAACTTGATTATGCTTTTAAAGACTGCATGTAAATGATTATGAACAATCATGAACAAATTAATTTTCAATAAATACATAAATGAAACTATAAAGTGTGCCTATGGTGGACACACGCTACATGCTAAATAATGTGATTAAAGCACAGTGTGAATGCAAATTAATGGAATAAATTTGCATATGTGAATGCACAATATGAATGCATAATAGAAATGCATGCTAATAGTTTTGTATGAAATATTGGGTAAGAATCTAAAATGACAAAGTTGATGTTGACTAGAGGTTTAGGTCATCTCGTATAGTGATGGATATGCAATAAGGAAGTTGCATGTTGAAGAATTTCCCTATGGAGGAACTGTGTAAATACTTTTTTAGGAGGACATAGTCACAACCTTAATGACTGTTGAGAATTGGGTAGTGGGCTGCAAGCCTATCTATATAAGAACCCTGGATTACATTCTAAAACATAATGCATAAATGGAAGACTAACAAATGAACGTTGACCATTCTGATGACTAAATGGTAATGTGAAGAATGCACAGGCTCATAATTCATTGTGAACAAAAATATTGCTATTGTAGCATGTTGATTTATCCAAGATGGTTAAGGTAAACCTAACCAAGACTACTCAATGAAAAGAGTAGGAAGATCCCAACAGGGAGTAGATTCCAAACGAAAAGAAGGAGAAAAGGAGGAATATTTTTCTCACTTTAAAACTTTGAATTTCTTAACAGAGTTGTAAATCTTAAAAAACAGTTGTGGAAACAAGTAGAGCTGGCGAAATAAAAATGAACAAACGAGTATAAACTTGGTGAAATCCATGTATGTGTAAAGGAAGTGAGGCCTTGGGAATAGTTCAGTTAAGTTCAAAATTATAGACTGTGTGGAAGGAGTTGGAAACAGGGAAGAGTCCCTTAACTCCTTTTCTTGTTGTTTATTGTGTTTCTCTGGGATGATAAACTAATATGTCGATGGTTGTAGGATACCCAACAATTGAATTATTTTCATGTTTGCACTAGTGATCACCTTTAGGAGTAATGTGATGAATCACATGTAGATATGCTAGGACATATCTGATTATTCTTGTTGATTTAGATGCTACATACGTGCATTTTGTTTAACATGACAACTAATATAAATGTGATTGTAATAATGCATGCATGGGTAGAAAAATATTTGAGTTGTTGAGGAAGACATTTTCCAACAATGAACAACCTCAAGAAGAGGAGATGTACAATAAGGATGTTGTCGAAATATTGATGAACGGAATATAGGAGATTCCCATGAAACACCACTAATGAGGTACAATTAGAGAGGGTGTAGGCAACGAGAATAGGTACAAAAGTATTTGTTCCTATGTGGCATAAGGTATGAAGGGGTTGGGTAAGGATCCCTTCTAAAACATCTTATGATTCTAATGATACACATACAATTTTGAGTGGTTGTTGTATTCCATTGATACCAAAGCGAGGTAAGATTCTGGAAATAATAATCTGAATAATAGAGA
Organism: Picea engelmannii; assembly: GCA_009831015.1. Lineage (NCBI taxonomy): Eukaryota > Viridiplantae > Streptophyta > Pinopsida > Pinales > Pinaceae > Picea > Picea engelmannii. The sequence continues at coordinate 447,586 of ML793170.1, forward strand.
GAGGAACTATATGTTAGTCGGGGATGATTAAAATACTTGCAAGAAAAGTTCATGAACAAAGTTTCATGAATACTTCAACCAATCGGGAATGATTGGGAACAAGGGTGCTCATAAATATCACATTGATTAATGCATTGAGGAAATGCATGTTTGTATAAGTGGGTGGACATAGGACTACCCACTATGGAAAAAGGATATTTGAATGCTCTACCAGAGTTAAAGAATGGTAAATAGAGAAATTGGGTGGCCATAAATGTTGGCGCCCTGGTTACAATGATGAAAGAATGCTTGAATTCATTCATATGAATGTTTTAGTTTCATGTATGTTGAATTGAGGTCACGATCAACTAGAGAAGGAAAACAAAATCTTGTTGTAATAATAAATGTGTATAAAGGAACCATGTGGTAAGAGGTTGGACAAGTTACAACCCACCAAGGCATAGTACCCAATATGGAAAGTAATAATATGAAAATCAATGCAAGGGTGCATTGTGTGTGAATGTCGTCATGGACATTGGCACATTGATTAAACTCATTTAATTTTGATTGCATTTGGAAAATATTGGATGATGAAATGATGCATGTGTAAGGAAGAATATTTCATTTTTATTTATATCATTGAATACATAAAAGCAATTTAAATGTTAGTATGCACATTTCTGGAATTTTTATGAGCCGTTGCAAGTGTGCAATAAAATTATAATGTGCATGAGAACTAAAAATTGTTTGGTTGTGTGGGTATTTAAATGGCAGGAAAGAAGGGCCTTGGATAGGGAAGTGTTATAATCCCATAAGGAATACCAATTCTTGCTGAGACAAATTGTTATGAGAAGGAAGATATCATACTTTTGAATATGGTTATGTGTGGAACAGATCTGAAGATAAAAAATGTGGAATTAGAAATCTGTGGATGACATATTTGAAAATTTTGATAAATTGATGAGAGTATGTCATGGTTACCGTATGCATGTGATACAGATCAGATGAAAGATCTGTCTTTGAGGGGAAAATGATGGATGTCAAGCAGGAAAGCATGGAAAAATGTTATTGGTGTGACATGAGAACCCTGTGATAAGACATGATCACCATAGAAGATGGTGTGTTGTGGTAACATAGGCCGAAGGGATGCCTCAATAGAGAAAGTCAGAGGGTCCCCTCAACTGTAAGACTCGGTGAAGTCTATGAAACTATTCTTGTGCGAGAAATCCTTGGCAATGCAAAATGGTTCACCTAAGAGACTATATAGTAGAGAAGGGGATGCCTGAGTCTTGGCCTAGAGGGAAAAGACCAGACCAAGAAAAAGGAAAACAATACTAAAGAAGCTAAAATATGGAAGCATGGTTGGTGTTGTTGAGATACAAAGAACACCGAGGAAGATGTTCCTTTAAGGGGGAGAGGATTGTCACACCCTTATTTCCCCCAACTTGTAAATATAATTATACTTTTCCAAGAGACTATGGACAGATCAGTTGTGTGTGGATCTAGGAAATGTTGAACCTTTGTTAAGAAGGCAGTGTAAATGTTTATGTTATTAATGTAAAAAGGAAAATGTTGAAAAACTATTGAGGGGAATTACCTATATAGGTTATGATTCCTTGAGAGGGAAACAATGATGAAATTTCCCTTACTAATTTAATATTCAAGAAAAACCCAGATTGCCCATTTTTCTATAATTTCAGTTAATGAAGGGAAGTTTGTGGTTGAACGACCAACTTCCCACATTTATGAAAAAGGATGAGCGTTGTACCAGAACTTCCTTGCCTCATAAGCATGGGAAGAAAAGTACCCATCTAGAGGATTCTAGGATAACCCAAGGATTGGGGATTTGACCCACCAAATCTTGTTGTAGAAGACAAGAAACAGAGGAAAAATTGTGAGTGGAGAAGAGGGGACACACACAATTGAGTCTGGGATGGAAATATGAGTAGAGAGGACTATGGGAAACTCCTATGGTTCTGAGAAAATAGAGAGAAGTGAAGAAATATTTTTTCTGGGTACAGGAACTGTTGGGGAGTATCTTCTAAGCAAGTTGATAAACATATTTGTAGAGAATTTGAGCGATTAAGTGAGCAATCACAACAAATTCCCTTGCTTGGTAGAATATTGAACTGCTCAATTCTTGTCAGAGAAGGAGATTAACCTTCGTCCCTTTCTTTTTGCTGAGCAAAAGAAGAACTCTCTCTCATGGAATCATACTTTGGTCATGGGGTGGCCAACCTTGAAATACACCAAGAGCAGTTGTGCCTATGGTTGGGTGGAAAGTGCCAGACCCTTCAACAGTTACAACTCTTTTTATCTTCTAGATAAGTATTTCTTTGCCAAATATTTGCAATGTTAAGCTCAAAAATAATATAGAATGTGTTTCAGAATAATGTAAATTCATCTCTCTAATGAAAATGGCCTCAGAAATTTAGGGGAAATCGTGAGAATGTTTTATCTTAATTTCATTTTGACTTACATACTTACTTATTGACTCCCTATGTTTTAAAAGAAGATTATGGGTGAGAATGTTGATGTTAATTTAGTTTTATAGCCCATATTCTTCTCTAGTGAGGATAATTAAATAGTTAGAACCTCTACAAAAAATCAGAAAAAGAAAGAGGTTGAATTATGCATAAAATGTTTATGATTTTAAGTTTTCCTGAAGTTTATATGCTAGAAATTTAAAGGATATGAGAATTGTTTTTGGACCTTAGGAAAATAGTTCAAATGCAAACAAGGGGTAAAGTATTTTGAAAGTTAGTATAAGGAGAGAGTGGAAAATACAAAACCCAAATTTCCTAATGTGAAGTAAAATGAAATTTAGAATTAAAACATTGTGAATAACTCAATCTCATTTGTATTTGATAAGAAACAAATCTTACCAGGAATTACATAGCGAAGTAATGTCCAAAGAGGAAAGATATGGACTTGGAAATATTCCTTGAAAATAGTTTAAATATGCATGTAAATAGGAGATTATTAATCCTCGGTAAAAACCATAGTTTTACCATGGATAACTTCACCTCCAAGAAATGTATTATTATAGAAAAAAAATTTAAGCAAATAAATATTTCCCGAATGCATGTGTGTGTGTGCGCGCGCGCGCATGTGCGTGTGTGTGTGTGTGTGTTTCTAGGAAAATTTGAACGAATGGAAAGGATTGGTAAACTTTGGTAAAATACCAAAGTTACCATTTAAATAATTTAATATTTTAATAATAAAGATTGTAAACTATTACATGTACAACCTAGAAATTTATGCCCGGTGCATGATTAATGGAAATGTGAAATCCTTCCCTCTGTGCAAAATTTTAAATTATGTGAATGTGTTCCTAGTTTTAAGGATTATGCCATGAACAGGTCGCTTCGCACTCATGTAAGAACTATGGCAACGTACTCTTTTATTTATTTATTAAACTCCTATGAAAATAATACCTTCCATCTCTCTCAACGTATAAGTATTTAAATTTATATTAGAAATAATTCATCGAAGCACAGAGAATGGAGCAATTGTTTGGAGTGCGACGACCAATGGATTTTAAACAATACATTATTAAATATTAAGTTATGCTCGTTGGTGATTGTTCTTTGGAGTCCAACCTTCGGAGTGAAGGGGAGAGCACGTGTGAATGAAGTCTGAAGTCATCGAAGCGATGGCATGGACGTTATAAAGTTTAAATGTAATATAATATTACACTTTCCCTTTCATGATTGGTCATCGAAGTAACGAGAAGGGCACACACAAATTGACACTAAAGGATTCAGATTGTGATGGGATATATGTTTTAAATTTCAAATATATTATAATATTAAACCCTACTCTCTTGTGATTGGTGGTCGTAGTGCTAAGAGGAACACAGGCATTCAAGAGCGAAGACCTTGGGATGATGGCATAAATTGATGTAATAAATTTAAAATGTATAAAATAAATGAACACAAGTTTCAAGACCTTTTAGGTGTTACCATTTCAAAGTTGACCCTAGAGAGATCGGACTATGACTCCGAAGAATGCTAAGCATTATATTTTGAGCATTATGATATTGTAAAATAAATAATATTGCACGTGAAGGGGCTTTGAAATAAAATAAAATATTATATATATTTAGTTCCTTTTCTTTCCCATATATATATAGATATGGGAAAGAAAAGGAACTAAATATAT
>ML793170.1:451941-464531 GCA_009831015.1 Picea engelmannii
ATATTAAAGTCCCCGAGGCGTAGGACAGTCGGTGATGGAGTGTGTTGTTAAGGCACTCCATGATGTTAAGTCATCGGTTCGAAACCTATGGGGACAAAAAATCCAGCCATGTTAAGGGTTGGTGTGGCTCAGGCCGGGTGGGATCCCTGGGTGATTTTGACGGCTTAGATTCCCCTGAGTCGCGGTTTCTCAACCACGGGCTAGTCCCGTAGGTCACAGACAAACTAGCAAAAAAAAAAAAAGGTGTGAAATCTTAAGCCACGTTCTTTGACTTTTATGTTAATCAAGGATTAAAACCCTAAGTACATTACAATCTAATTAATATATTATAACATAATATATATTATTTTTTAATATAATTAATTAGCTTATAAAATAATCATTACAAAAATGGTACTTAGGTGAATTATTAGGCTAAGTAAAAATGTGTTTATGGGGATAAATAATTAGTGAATACTAATTATCCCTAATGAGGATTTAATAAATAAATGCTGAGAAGAGGTATTTTAAGAAAGCATTAAATTAAGTATCCTAAACAGTTTATAGGAAATGGACAAATGGCAATCTCTGATTGAACGAACCTATGCACCCTATGGTGACATGGCAAGTCGTGATGGGTCCATGTGTCGAGTGGATACTGAGCCACATGTCACATTAAGAGATGGAGTATTGACGCCATGGATGATGTGGCTTTCCAACAAGGAAACTAGGACACCCTTAGGATGGCATATGTCGATCACTAACAGGTTGACGAGTTGAGTGGGGTCCAATTGGATAGGTGAACCTTAGGCATCGGATGGATCTCAATCGTTAGTCGAGAGACCATGAGTACATCAAGACCTCCCATCGAGGAGAAGGGATATCCCTCGATACCCCAAATTTGGACCAGTTATACTACTCTAAACTCTTGAACTTTGAATGGATGGTATCAAGAGGGAAAATTCCTCGATACGATATCCGTTGGAGGTAAATGAAGAGTGAGATAGGAGAAGGTGTGAGCGATGATATTTGTAGGCCTTTGTGGACTGAAGTTCCACAGTGGAAGGCTAGGTTAGTGCCACGTCGAGGCTAGGTTGTTTCCACGTCATATGGCATGGGGAACGAGGTGTCACGTGGATGCCACATGGAAGTAAGAGACATGTTTTCTATGTAAACCCGAGAACTTGGGAAGGTCACAACTTCCATTCCAGAGCTCAGTTTTGAGCAAAATTACTATAATTGGAAATCTCTCGATGAGCATAAGACGATGGAGTTGTGAAGGAGAGGACGTAAGTAGTTTAGAAAAAGTGAAATTTAAACACCCCATCTCTAAAAGGGATACTTAGGGGTTGGGTGTGTTACAATAGATATAATGTATGGTTGTGCCCAAGTGATATATCACAAAGTATATGTGAATTATATTTCTGAATTTTAAAAATAAAATGTGATGCTAGCTACTGGGGGATATGGACAAAGATGGGGGATGAATTGATCTACAATAAAGGGGAGGGTCTAAGAGAATGTTGTTAGGATATTTAGACACTTAGGAGTTAGTTAAGATCTACTGGGTCTAATATGGCGTTAGGTAAAAGTGTGTTTCTTAGTGTGTTTCTTTAGTATGCATTAGTATGCATTTGTAGTTAGGAAATCTGACGGTCATGATATGTTCCCGACATAGAGTGATCCGATGGTTCATACTCTCCTCGATCTTAATGACCATTGATCCGTGGCTTAACACCCGATTGGTCCATGATCTCTATTTAAAGAGCATGGAGGGTCATTTGTCGATGATCAATTGTGAGAAACTTTCTTGTAAAATCTCTCTGTAATCTTTTTCTTTGCATTAATAAACTGCTCCAAGTGGTCGCGTTGGTTGGGGTCGTGGATGTTTCCCTGTAGGATTTTTTCCACGTGAAAACATCAATGTGTTGATATTTGATCTGGTTATGTGAGTGGTTACTGAAGGTGTTCGTCCTCTGTTGGAATACCTTTGTTGTCAAACATGGTATCTTTTCCTGTTTGAAGATCCGCTCCTATTGTAGATCGAGATCGTGAATCCGAGTTGCAACATCTCCATTTTCTGGCATTTTCGTACATTCCTGGGATGAGATGACTATTCCATTATGTCTGGAGCGCTCGTTTCATTCAAGAACACTTTTCGTTTCACTCGAAAAGGTTTATGTTTTCCCAAGATACGGCCATTATAGTAAGATCCGGAGGTATAAAGCCTGAATATGTATTTTTTAAATTTATGCAAAGTTTTATTTTGATTTTATTTTGGTTTGTATTTTTTTATTTCCGTGTTGCTACTCTTTTAGATCTTTGTATGCTCTTTGCCCCGCACCCTGTGCGATCTCGGAAAATCAGAAACAGATACAAAAAGGTGCATCTTCCAGGTAAGCTAACCGAGATCTAACCCTTGTTTTCATCGAGAAGCGAATTTTTTTTCTTGTGTGAAAAGAGTTTTTTTTTAGCATGCTCTCCAAGGTCGTCTTCAAAAACAACAACAATCCTCCTTCTGAACATTACAATATGTTTTGTTAGATCATTTGGTTAAAACTTTCCTTATTAAGTAAGAGGTCTTGAGTTCAAGTCTCTCTTTTGTTAGCTTTTTAAAAAAGTTCATGCTAAAATTGTAAAGTGAATCACTATAAGTAGCTTTAATATTTTATTTTAGAGTTATTTATTTTGCATGCAATTTTTCTATTATAAAGTAACTTCATTGTAAAAGTTATCCCCACTTCTCTTTCTAAAAGTGGGTCACTTCATAAAGCAACTTACACTATCACGTGGTCAGTTGGTTACCATTTATGCCTTTTTTTAAAAGGGAATAACTTTCACATCGGAAGTCCGTTTTCAGTGTCGTTTTTTTTAAAACTGCATAATTTTTCGAGCTTTTTCCATCCAGATCATCAATTTCAGTTTTTAAGTCCACATTATCTACATATTTAATATTTCTTCTACAAGTAATGTCTTGCTTACCAACAACAACTACTTCCAATGGAAATCTCATATGGAAGATTTATTAAGAAGTAAAGGTTTGTATCGGATTACCTTAAGAAAGAAAAAAGCACCCACTGATGATGATAAGAAATCCAAGTGGGATAATAGGAATGATGAAGCACGAGGACTAGTCGGAATGTCCATCTCTCCTGATTTAAAGTATCACCTTCAAGAAATTGATGACCCCGAAGAAGCTTGGGACAAGATTGAATCTTTGTTTGGTAAAATCAATATTATTCGAGCACAACAGTTAGAACATCAAATATTGACCTTGAGTCCAAGTGATTTTTCTTGCCTTGGAGACTATTTATCTAAGTTTAAAACACTTAGAATTTTATGTGAAGAATGTAAGATAAAAATGGAGGAAGAGCGTTTCATCTATATTATTATTTCTAAGCTAGGTAGTGCATATTCTGTGTTTGTATCTACATTTTATGCCATTAGAGAGGCTCTAGGGAAAGCTTATGAAAAACCCACTCTTGAGTATTTTTGTGCTTCTTTGATTGGAGAGGAAGATAAGCTTATACAACTTGGAGTGATTAGCACTGGAGGTACCTCTAACAAAGCCTTAGTTGCCCAGCAAAAAGTTAAAACAAAGTATCCCAATAAGCAACATCCTCGCTACAACAACAAGCAATATAAGGGTCCCAAACTCGCTCAGACAGCTTCAGCTCCTAATGGTGACAAAGGAGAAAAAGGAGAATACTAACAGACATTGCAACTTTTGTGACAAAGATGGTCATGATGAGTCCAAATGTTTCAAGAAGATGGCAGCTTTAGATGCAGCGATGAAGAAGCACAACATGAGTATGTATTCTACTTCTTCTTCTTCTCATGGACATGCACTTTCTGCTTCTGGTTTCTCCTTCAATACACCTTCTACCTCTACTTCTGATAAGTGGCTTATTGATTCTGGAGAATCTTATCATATGGCTAAGGATAGAGACATATTTTCTACTCTAAATGAATGTAACACCAAGAAAATATTTGTTGGTGATGATAGATCTCTTAGTGTTGAAGGATCTGGAACAGAACAACTAGAAAATGGCCATTTCAATGATGTCTTATGTGTTCCAATTCTTTCTTGTAACCTTCTATCAATATATCAAATCACTCATTCAGGTGAAGGTAAAACTGTAGATTTTCACCTCACCAAGTTGTAATCAAGGATCTAAAAGATCCTAATCATTTTCTTGCAACTGGAATTGTTGATGATATTACCAGGTTGTACAAGTTTGACAACTTTGGGTTATCATCTTTTTCATCAGTTTTTGTTTCTCATGGTGATGACTTGAGCAAACTTTGGCATGAGCGGTTTGGTCATCTAAACCATCGCTCATTGCAGCAACTATGTAATCAACAGATGGTGACTGGTCTTCCTCTTGTTTCATGCAGAGATGGTGTTTGTGTCGGTTGTCTTCTCGGCAAACATCATCGAGACAATTTTGAAAAACGTGCCTCTTGGCATGCCTCGGGTCCTTTGCATCTTGTTCACAGTGATTTGTGTGGTCCACTTTCTTCTCCTTCTTTTTCTGGGTGCAAGTATTTCTTAACTTTCATAGATGAATTTTCCATACATACTTGGGTTTACTTCTTAAGACTTAAGAGCGAAGTTTTTGACAAGTTTTTGGCCTACAAGGCCCTTGTAGAAAAGAAATCTGGCCATCAAATTCAAAGGTTAAGAACAGATAATGCAGGTGAATATGTGAACAATAATTTTACAAATTACTGCACTACACAGGGAATCCTAATGCAACACACTGTTCCACATACACCACAACAAAATGGTGTTGTTGAGAGAAAGAACTGCACATTAAAAGAAATGGCTAATTGTATGATCCAATCTAAGGGATTAAGTGTAAATTATTGGGAGGAAGCCATCAACTGTGCAAATTACATAGTAAATCGCACTCCCACAAAGGCTCTTAAAAATATAACACCAAAAGATGCTTGGACTAAAATCAAACCAAATGTAAGTCACTTCCGTGTATTTGGCAGTATAGCACGGGCTCACATTCCTGATGAGAAAAGGAAAGCATTGTAGCCTAAAAGTGAGAAGTGTATATTTGTTGGTTATTCTGAAGATGTCAAAGGTTAAAGACTTCTTCAATCACATTGTAATGAAATTATTATTAGAAGAGATGTTAAATTTGATGAAAATATCTTGGCCTGTGAGCCTAATTCGACATTTGTGCCTTCTTTGGCCTGCAAGCCTAATTCAGCAGTTGTGCCTTCTTCAGCCTGCAATCCATATTCGACGTTTATGCCTTCTTCTGATCTGGTTTCTTCTTCAGATGATGACAGTGAGGATAAAAATCCACCTCCTCTTTCTCACCCTCCTCCAGATGATTCCTTTGAACCTGAACCAACACCAGCCCCACCGCTTCCTAGATGGGTTTGTTCAACATGAGAAGCAGCTGGTGATCTTGTTGGTGATCCTTCAGATCAACGTCAGACACGTTCACAGTTCCAGTGAGCCTCTTCTCTTTTGGCTCAAGTTTCAGAAACTCATGATCTAGAGACATTTGCAGAAGCTTCAGGTCATCCAAATTGGGATACAGTAATGAATGAAGAGTATCGTTCTTTAATGGAAAATGATACTTGGGATCTTGTACCTCTTCCAAAAGGAAGAAAACTTGTCATATGTAAATGGGTCTACAGAACTAAGTATGCATCAGATGGAAGTTTTGAAACACACAAGGCTCGTTTAGTTGCCAAAGGATTTTCCCAAGTTGAAGGAATTGACTATCATGAAACCTTTTCCCCTGTAACCAAAATGAATTCCATCCACCTTATTCTTGCCCTTGTTGCCTCACATAAATGGGAATCCCATCAGATGGATGTTAAATCCCCCTTCTTGCATGGAGATTTGCAAGAAGAAATATACATGGGACAACCTCCTCGCTATTTCCAGAATGACTCTAGCCTTGTTTGTCGCCTTAAGAAATCTCTTTATGGTCTCAAATAAGCTCCCCGAGCTTGGTATGCCAAAATGGACACCTTTCTTATTGCCACTGGATTCTCTAGATGCCATTCTGATCCTAATGTATATACCAAGAAAGTAGGAAGCTATCTCATAATCCTTGTCCTTTATGTTGATGACCTTATCCTTACTGGTAGTGACTCAAAACTTTTAAACCATGTGAAAACTAGCCTTAAGAAGAAATTTGAAATGACAAACTTAGGATTTTTGCACTATTTCCTTGGCCTCCAAGTATTGCAAACCAATGAAGGAACTTTTCTTTCCCAGTCTAAGTATGCTTGTGACCTTCTTCGTCGCTTTCACATGGATGATTGTAAACCAACCCCTTCTCCATTCCAATATGGTGTCAAGCTTACTACCACCTGTACTTCTCCTGAAGTTGATTCCACCATGTACTGTCAGTTAGTTGGTAGCCTCTTATACTTGACTCATACTCGTCCTGATATTTCCTTTGTTGTTGGTCTTGTTTCCCGGTATATGCAAACACCCCATGAAATCCATTGGAAAGTAGCTAAAAGGATACTTCGCTATGTTCGTGGTACAGTTCAATTCGGGATACATTATAGTTCAGGGGGGAATCCTTTATTGGTTGGTTTCACTGATCAAATTGGGTCGGCGACCTTGATGATTGGAAGTCTACTGCAAGTTATGTTTTCAACCTTGGTTCGGGACCTGTCACTTGGGCTTGTAAGAAACAACAAGCTATTGCACTTTCTTCAGTAGAAGCAGAGTATCGAGCAGCGGTAAATGCAAGTCAGGAAGCTCTGTGGCTTCGACAGATCCTTTCAGAGTTTGGATGCCAACACTAGCATCCGACCAGCCTTTGGTGTGACAATCAGAGTGCCATAAATCTCGCCAAAGACCCAGTTCAACATCAATGTAGCAAACAAATCAAGCTACACATGCACTTCATCAGAAAGATAATTCATGATCAAGTTATTGAAGAGCTTTTTTTCCCTACAGAAGATCAAGTTGCAGACGTTTTCACAAAGTCTCTTACAAAAGCAAAGTTTTCCAAACTTCGATCTATGTTAGGAGTTCAGGAAGTTGTCATTAAGGTAGGATAGGCTCTAATGCCTCCTTCCTTCTCCTATTGTGTCACTATTGTAAATCCTTCAATCCTATCCCAAGTTGTTCTTAAGGGGGGATGTTAGGATATTTAGACACTTAGGAGTTAGTTAAGATCTACTTGGTCTAATATGTCGTTAGGTAAAAGTGTGTTTCTTAGTGTGTTTCTTTAGTATGCATTAGTATGCATTTGTAGTTAGGAAATCCGACAGTCACGATATGTTCCTGACATAGAGTAATCTGACGGTTCATACTCTCCTCGATCTTAACGGCCATTGATCCATGGCTTAACACCTGATTGGTCCATGATCTCTATTTAAAGAGCATGGAGGGTCATTTGTCGATGATCAATTGTGAGAAACTCTCTTGTAAAATATCTTTGTAATCTTTTTCTTTGCATTAATAAATTGCTCCAAGTGGTTGCGTTGGCTGGGGCCGTGGATGTTTCCTCGTAGGGGTTTTACCACATGAAAACATTGGTGTGTTGATTTTTGATATTGTTATGTGAGTGGTTATTGAAGGTGTTCGTCCTCTGTTGGAATACCTGTGTTGTCGAACAAATGTCTAAGAGAGGGGTCCAAGAGGGAATTACCCATGTCTAGTAATTCAACCCCCATTTTTTAATTTTATTAGGTATTAAACTTCTAATTTTCCCTTGATTATAGAAGAACTCAATCATTGAATGCATGTAAGAGAGTGAGTGTGAGAAGTCACATCCCATAGTTATTGGGAGCATGGGGGTTGAGTACAATCAACGTGGGTAAGTGTGTAGGTCAAGCATGCAAACTAAAGGAGAGAGAAATTTTATGGGCAGTTACAACATTTTTAGACAATTGTGTTTTGGCATGAAAAATGAGCAAAGAACAACAAAGAATAGCATTGGAGCTGGAGAAAACATGGAGGGAGAATTCTATAGAATATTTGGAGTTGAAGACTCAAGAGAAAGGTTTTTCAGTCCTGAAGAGTGAACTCCCATGTGAGTTGCATTGTAACAACGAATGAGTGTTCTTGTTTTTCCTGGTAATTTTCCTAGTAGTGAGCTCCCTTGAGTTTCTCAATAGTGAGATTCTTCGTTACATATGCTAGAGAGACCCTAATAAATGAATGGGATGCCTGATGGACTGAGAGAAATGAAGGAGTACATTCCTCGGGTTGGGTAGGTCAAGAGGAAAAGAGATGGTGGAAAATCGGGATACTTGTAGGAGAATACCAATGGTTTGTGAGAATTTCTAAGATGTGAGTGGACAGTGAGAGACCTCTCTCTTTTGTGGATTTCTAGCCCTAGTTCGGGGGTGAATTTTCGTTGATATTTGGAACAACAAGTCTATGGTTGGGTGGAACCTCCATCCCAAGTAACTAGTTGCACTATCATTTTTAAAAGATAAGTGTTTTATCTTGTTTTTGCGTTTCACTATGAGTTTAATTGTTTTGTATTAACTCTGTGTTTGAGAACGATTTATATGTTGTTGCATTTGAGTTTATTAGATGCATCTTATGTTTATTTTGGAATGTTGTAGATGCATCTAGTTCATGGTATCAACAAATGGTTATAACTGTATGTTTTCATGTAGCCGGTAACATATAGGATTAGTTAGAAAAAAATTTATTTTTATGAGTATTTCCTCACGTAATGGTCCTCAACTGGCTTGGGGATCGTTACATCACATAATGCATCATTTGCAGTGATATTATGGTAAGTAGATTTTAGGCCACTGGGCTCTCATATCCTTCAAAGTTTATCTATCAAAATGTCTCACTAGTGAACTTAGAGAAATCACTAGCTCATTAAGAACCTTAGTTAAATAATTAGCTCAATACAATCAAAACCCAATAAAGGGTTTCAACCTCAACGTAGTGATACCTTTTCCATGCTCTCTAACTCACATGCAACCAACTTCTATACTCTCTTGACATATTCATCTATATACAAATCAAACAACCATTCTAATATCCATCACAAATCGAATCTATCAATCACAAAATCATATTTGAAAATGGTGAGAATCCTCCCCTTAAATGGCATGCATCCATTTCATAATGATGCATCTACTCCATCCTGATGTCTTCATTGACATCTTGTATGAGGAAGTAATAGTAATATAAAATTTTATAGTATAAATTTAACATATAAACTTTTGAAATGGCATACATCCACTTTTGCTAATGATGCATCTACTTCATTTGTTCATTTGTGACACCTTTTTTATGAAAACCTAATACTCTATAAATTGATAGTTGATATAAATATAGAATTACAAAGTAGAAATATAATACACATATATACAAACATAGACTGACAAGCATGTGTTAGAACACACACACGCAATACTCTTTATACAATAATGCGTATGCAATAGAAGGTGGTTGTTGTCTCAACTAACATTAAACCCTTAAGAGCAAAGTCTCATGTTCAAAGTTTCCATCAATCAAATAGAACTATAACTTATTGTAAAATTCCTACCAAACTTGGGGAATAAAGAGGTTGGATTTATCCACTTATTAACTTATTCCTTATAACAATAACTACAATATAATTTGTATATATCTACACATATAATGTCGAAATGATCCATATCTAATAATAAAATGGTTGTATATTTTGCATATATAAACACAAAAATTGATATAAAAAAGTATAAAAATAATTAGGAATGGTTCAATGCCAACCAATACAACATGCTTTTGCTGTCCTTTAACATCCAAACTATCACGCAAGGAGTGATGGAATTTGACTTTGACTTTGGCAAGTAAATTGTCCATCACAAGACCATTATGGTCAAGGTTTTGACTTATCATCTATAGAGTATGAAAAAATAATAAATATATTTAAAAATATGCTTCAACTTTCAAATTTGACCTATGAAATTTATTTCTAATTCCAACCCTACACAATTAATCAAAATTAAAGCACCAAAATCAATATACCTAATTATTCTAAAATTAATAATATACTATTTTACTTATAAAAAACACAAAATTTAACATTAAAAAAATATGAAACGCCAACCAATACAATATGCTTTCGTTGTATTCCACAGACACATGGTCAAGTTAGAGTCCATCAAAATTAAAACATTAAAATCAATATGCCTACTCCTTTTCAAGGTTGATAATATTATAGTTGTGTTATATCTATTTCATTCGACTTTCTAGTTTGCAAACAAGTTGTTCGTTTAATGTGTTCGTGATTTTCTTAGTCATGGCGAGAAGGCTTTAGGTAGCTCCAAATCTATCAGAGCTATTTGGACATCATATTTATATCGAGACTAAATAAATGTTTGTTTTCGTGTATGTTTGATGAATATAAAATTTAATAAAATAGTTTTAAAAAATATTTGGAAATCATATTTATATAGAGAATAAATGATGAATATAAAAATTAATAAAAATATTTTTTAATAAGTATAAATTTCTATGTTGTACTAGTTTTTGAAACGTGGGAATATTGGGAACGTGGATACGAGTATCCGGAATGAGTAGGAGTTTTCCTCAAATTTACAGGAAACGTGAATTTGGGAGCGACAATAATATATATTAAAAAATATAAAAAATATTTTAAATTACAATGATACTTTAGATTACAATGTATAGAGATATTGATACATTTAAAATCTTATTTCAATAAAATTGAAGGTCAATAGAGGACAATATGAAACTAATTTAATTTGTGCTAATAATTATATGAATATATTTAACATAATATGAAACTTTAATATCCCTAAATGTTTCATTAGAAAATGAGAAACAAAATTGAAAATACATATATACAATTTTAACATCTTTTTAAAATTAAACTTTACATATATAAACTTTAAACATCTTTGTAAATTTGAAGTATTATTCTTTTTTTATTGGAAAAAAACAAAATAATACTACTCTTCTAATATGAAAATACAATAAAAATCAATGAAATCTACAGAGTGGAACAAATGCTTGTAGTGGATACGATATTGATTTATTCGGCATTCATGTTTAGTTTGGGCTTGAACGAAAACATCGATGTATTAAAAGTTTTTCATATCCACAACTACAAAGTGAGTATTATTAAGTTTTTTTACTTAACTTATTTTTGAAATAATATTTAAATGTAGTTTAGTCTTAGTTTTATAGTGATATTTTGAATAAATATAATGAAAATATTTGTAAGAAATTATGTATTTGTAATAATGGAATAAATATATTTACATTTTCTCCAGATGCGGTGTTAGTGCATGACAAATGGCGCAAAGAGGGAGTGCGGGTAGGCCATCAAGGTAGAGTGCCATGTGATCATCTCGTGCCAACGATCGCCGCCTCTACCCTGCATTAACTAGCCTTCACGTCGATTGTAGCAGCATTAACTTTGATGCCTCTGACCTCCATTACGAATTGTTCTATGGCTTCTTCGTTTGTCTTTGCTCCTCTTTCTCTCTCGCGGACCGACTCCCACATTCCTCCGCTGCCCAGGCCTGGTTCTAACTAGATTTTCATGGTGCTCACAGGCCCTGGCCATCCCCAGGCTCTCTGCATTTGCCTGGAACCCCTAGTCATTTTCCGCTTTCAAATTATGTCGCGTCAAAGAGGACGGTCGCGAAGAGGCTCTCCATGGCATCCTCCTCGGCCCTGAGCATCTGTTTATCCCCCTGGTTCTCCCTCCACGATCTCCTCGCCGCCTCTGTAGTCCGAGCTAGCACCTCTCGCCTCCTCCACCTCGCTTGTCTCCCGGTTTGATTGCTTAGCCATTATTGAAAGCTTGTCGGGCTCTTCTTTGCGTCACCTTGTCGTCCCGCTGAACTCTAGAATCATCAATCCTTCCCATGCACCGGTAATTGGTTCCTCAAGGCCTCCCATGGGGGCGCCACCTCCTATTCGAATTGCCCGAAACAACACTTCTGCGTCCACCAACTCCACGCCTGATTTGCAGCTGAAAGAGAGTTTCATCATTCTCTATGGTCTGGTTTTCGAACTCCGTCAGGGAATGGAGGACCTCCAATTCCAACTGCAGCTTATGGACGGAAGGATCTCGATCCTCCTTCAGATCTTATCTACCTTCCAAGACGCTTTCCCCTCCAACCCAGCAGGCGTGGCTTCAGCAGGGGCGCCCCATACAGAAAGAGACGACAGAAATGCCAAGACACAGAGTACAGCAGAAGTCGTAGTGGAGCAGGGCCAGCATGAGGACATGGAAGCAGCGACATCCACAGGCCAGCATGTGCACAGTCCGCCTGGAGACACCCTGCCAGCTGCCAATAGGGATGAGAGCCCCGTGGTCGTTGACATGCATCTGGAAAGCAAAGGGACGCCCGTTGAAGAGGAGCCTTGGCACGCGGCCGTTCTTGCCACCTGGCCAAGTTACTTGCCAAGTGTATGACCCCTCAAGGGGTCTTTTATTTTTAATGGTTTCTTCTTTTAGTTACAACTTAGTCAGCTTAGCTCTGTTCTATAAGACTGGTAGATTATCAAATGCTAAACTTACCCGGCTAGTTGAACCGGTTTCCCCTTTATTGGGGCAGTTCAGTAACTACAATCCGGTTTTTATCAAGTTTTTGTAACTCTGGTCTAGTTTTTTGAAGGCCCT
>ML793170.1:472184-509742 GCA_009831015.1 Picea engelmannii
CTTTCAACATTTCTTGCCACCTTAAATGCATTCTCCAATGATTTGGGTTCCCAAAGGTGAACCTCATGTTGAATTTTATCCTTTAAAGTTCCTATGAATACATCAATCAAGTGCTCATCTGGAATATTGGTTACCTTTATATTGAATCTTTGGAAGTTCTCAATGTGCTCGGTAACTTAACCCTTTTGCTTAAGATTTATCAATTGGATAAAGAAGGTATTGCTCCTTGTATCTTCATAGTGTGTTATCATTTCTTCCATGAAATTGTCCAAGTGACGAGTGATTTGCGATCCAATGAAGACAGTCCCACTCAATTTGGATACTCTAGTAAGAAGTTATGATTCTTTTACCTGGAACACCTTCTTGAGACTAGTCAATAGGACTAGTCAGATACCCTATCTTTCACAGGGTGTATTTACAAATTTAAGATTACCCAGAAGCTGAAATTTTTACCACGGATACCTTACTAATGTTTGTGAATAGCCTCCGGAGTTCAGGGTCTGAAATGTTATAGAAAAAAAATTATAGCGAAAATTCCACAATGACTCATTTTAGGATGATTCCAGAACCCTATCTTGTACAGGCTGTATCTCCGAACGTATAAGGGATTAGGAGCTAAAATTTTAACCCAACATACCTTGATCCGTCTATTAAATATCCTCC
Source organism: Picea engelmannii (assembly GCA_009831015.1). Lineage (NCBI taxonomy): Eukaryota > Viridiplantae > Streptophyta > Pinopsida > Pinales > Pinaceae > Picea > Picea engelmannii. The sequence continues at coordinate 472,848 of ML793170.1, forward strand.
AAGACATGCCTTCTGAAATGTTGTAGAAAAAAATTTATAGCAAAAATGCCAAGGTGTCTCAGATGTAGCAGCGAAACCCCAAAACCTTGAGCTCTGATACCATATGTTAAGAACCAAATATCAATATAGCATAGAAAAACCTCAGAAAAAGTACTCAACGCCTTGAAAAAGAGATAATTTCAGATAATAAGCCTCTTCGAGGGGGCAACCTCCTTTTACCCCATTTAAATGTTCAAGTACAAGATGATTCCAAATGAAAATGTCTCCTTGGTATATATAGGAGACTAGGAGGTATAATTACAACTAATGGAATAAAGACGACATAATAAAATAACAGTACTAATGTAATATGCCCCAATTAAGGGGTAATGAGCCAATATTAGGGCTTAACAAAAAAGATCTTTAAAAGGCACCAGACCCGTATCATCCAAGCCCACCACATGAAAAGTAGACTTTTCAATATTTTTCTCTAATCCAGAAGTGTTTCAGAAGGTCTTCAGTAACCCAGCTATCACCTTCCATTCCTCAACACTAGCTCTGGACAATATAAAAACTTCATCGACGAAAAGGAGATGTAATATATTAGTGATCCTTGCAACTTTAACTCCAGTCATCTTCCTCGCTTCTTTTTCCTTTTTAAGAAGAATACTTAGTCCCTCCATCACCAAGATAAAAAGTAAAGGAGACAGCGGGCAGCCTTGCCTAAGTCCTTTTCCTCTATGAAAAAAATCAGATGGTTCCCCATTGACCAAGACTGTATAATAAACTGATGTGACACAACTCATAATCCAGTTTGTAACAGTCAAACCAAAACCAATTTTGATCAGAATCATTCTTAGGAAATCCCAGTTGATTAAATTGTATGCCTTCTTAAGATCGAGTTTAAGAACGAGAGATTTTTTATTCTTCTTTTTTATACTATGGATGAATTCTTGTGTCGTGCCAACAACATCTAGGATTTTTCTGCCCTGAAGAAAACCTAGTTGCTCTTTCGACAAGCCTTTAGAAAGAATAGGCCTCAGTCTATTTGCCAACAATTTTTCAATAATTTTGGAGAAGAGATAACAAAGTGAAATATGATGAAAATCACCAAAAGATGTTGGTTTATTCACTTTCAGAATAAGAACAAGAAAGGTGGCATTTAGGTATTTTATAACTTCTCTCTTCCTTCTAGATTCATCTACCATCCCTAAAAGATCCTCCCCAATCAGCTCAAATAAATAAAGAAAACATTCCACAGTCCAGCCATCTGGGCTTGGACTTTTATCTTTTGTAAAAGCCTTTAAAATACTCGACAGTTCCTCTAGAGTACATGGGCTCTCTAACTAAAGAGCTTCTTCATCTACAACCATGATAGGGAAGAGACTAGCTACTTTAGTCTGAACTTCACTAAGGATGCTCGTTGTCGATCCCATATTTTTTAAGAATTTAACCACCTCTACTTTTATATTCCTTTGTCCTATAACTTCCTGGCATGTCTCATTTTGAAATTCCCATATATGTTTCAAGTTTTTTCTATCACTAGAAAAGTGATGGAAGTATTTAGTATTCTGGTCCCCACTCTTTAACCATAGTGCTCGGCTCCTTTGTCTCCAAATGTCTTCCTCCACTGCTAAAAGCTTCAATCTCTCAGATTCCTTCTCTTTTATCTGACTTGACAGCTCCTCATTGTTCAAATCAGTTAGAGAAGAATGATACAGCTCCTGCAAATCCACTTCCAACTGACCCAATTTTATAGAAGAAAGGTTTTTAAATCGAATCGCCCATCTTTTTATAGTTGATTTTAAACTCTTCAACTTCCATACCAATATTCTTTACAATCCTAGTTCCAGCTGAAATTTTGGGTCCTTCCAAACTTCATTTACAATCTATGAAAACTCTGCCTCGTGTAACCAGCGGGAATTTAATTTGAAAGGAAATTTTTTATGTTGGAAGTTTCCATCTAACTGAAGAAGAACCGGAGCGTGATCCAAGATAAATGGATAAGAAACTCATGCACGATATTTGACAATATTCCTCAATAGGTTTGATGCTACAAATGACCTGTCTAATATCTTCATAATATTATCTTCTCTCTTTCTTCCATTTCTCTACATAGGCACCACCTCATCCAGAAAAATGTCCACTTGACCTCCATAAATGAACAAATCTTTTAAAAACAATGTCAATGGATCGAGAAGACCACCCTCTCCCCAGATTTTACCTTCATTCAACGTGAAATTGAAGTCACCAGCAACTATCAAATTTTGAATAGACACGATACCTCTATCCCCAAGCTTTTGCTAGAAAGATTTATGTCATTGCATGAACCATAAACATTTAAAAACGATAGCTACTCCTTTAGCTCTAAACTGGTACTAGTCAAAATTAAACCACCACAACAAATAAAAGGTTTGAGTTCAAACTTTTCAGAATCCCACGCCACCAACAAGCCCCAAGATTTTCCTATGGAGCTTACAACAGTCGAATATGAAGTCAGTTTTAGATTTGAAAATAAAATTATATCCCTTGATTCATCAACCATAGTCTCTTGAAAGAAAATAATGTCATGACGATTTAAAAGAAGAAGACATCGCACTGAGGCCAGTTTTTGGGAGCCCCTCACTCCCCTAATATTTATTGATATCAAGATCATGATTTAGTGCGTGCTAGGGCTTTAATGCCTCTAATAGCCCCATGATCAGTATCAGTTGAAGAAATGTTAACTGGCTCCATCTAATTAATTTCATCTCGCTTCCGATCACTTCGGGTCTTTACTGGGGAGATCTCACATCCTAGGCCCCGTGACCAAGCAAAACCCTTAAAAACTGAAGCAGGTTGCCCCTCCCTGGAACCAATAACTTCACTAGCCAATGTATCAGTAGAAAGAACATGAGATAAAGTTGTCTTACCCTTGTAGGTAGGCAGAGGCATCGGTTTGGGAATCTCTTATAGAGAAAGGACTAAGGAATCTAAGACTGAACTAAGTGTACAGTCACCCAGCTCCACCTCCCTTAAACCAACACTACGACGTAAATCCTGGACTAAAGAGAAAAGGACCACTTCAGTCTCACTTAATAATTGATCTTCACAATGTAACAAAACCTATCCCACACAGTGTCCCACTCCTGGAGACTTAGAAGCAGCCATGGTCCCACCCCTCCCCAAGTCACCCACAGACCTAGGCGGCTCCAATGTGGTAGAAACTGGAGAACGACTGACAGGACTTAATGACGAACCCAAAGGAAAAATAGCAGGTTCAAGAGAACCAATCTGTTCACCACCCCGAGAGGAATTGCATTCCGAGATCCGTTGCTTCACTAGAGGAAACATTGTCGGGAGGGACTCCAATTCCAGGGAGTCCAAAGGATCTGAATACTATGAGAAGTTTGTTCCTGGCCTGAAAGTCTTATCTAATGAATCCCTTTCCCAAGAAGAGAGTGAAAAGTAAAGGGTGGGGAAGAGTTTTCTCAACTTACCATAGAAATTGTAGTCCGTCCCGCCATCCTCAAAGGGCTCGCCTTCGGAGTAGCGAGCATTCCAGCCCCTTGAAGTAACTTCTGGAGTATCAATGTTGGTAGGCCTATGAAGAAAAGAAGACTCAGAGGATGTATCTTTTGGAAATCCCCTGTGACACTCGTGGCGAAGATGTCATGTTTTTCTGCATCGGGTACATCGAAAAGGAATTCCCAAGAAATCAAGTATTTTTACTCTCATCATCCCCTGCCACTCCAACTCAACAGCTTCTGGAAGGCCAGCATGGAAGTCAATCTCAACCAAAACTTTATACAGGCGTTTATCTAGTGCTAACAATGGTGCTTCATCCACGACAAGAAATTGGCAAAGACCATTTGCTATTTCAACTAATGTCTGCTTATTCCACCACTGAAGTGAAAGACTAGGTAATAAGACCCAAAGGTGATGGAATTGAAAACAATCCCGTGAAGGGTCAAAGTTTATTCTCCATCTCTTAAGCACAATTCTTCCTCCACCCACCACCCACAAAGTTTCAAGTAAAAAAGTTGCATCCTCAGGGTTCCTACACTTAAAATTGAACCATCCTCGGGCTAGGTAAAATACCTCTGGACTGTAACCTATGAGCGGTTTCCAGGTTGAGTCTACCCAACTCTCAATCGGCATATGAACGAACCTACAATAAGAATATCTCCCAACAAGTGTGCACATGGCCATTTTGCAAGCGTATTCCAGTCCAATGTCTGAACCCAGGATAAGTCTTCGCTTCACCTTATTTGCTTTCCATGGCTTAAAGTTGCCCTAGTCTTTCCTACGAAAATGCGCTCTGCCTGCCTTAATGTAAGGTTCTTCCAAATGTTTTGAACCTCTTTTCTTCTTCCCAGAAGAGAAATCTCTAGAAACAAAGTTAATCTTCGCTCCAGACAACTGCACAGAGCCTAAAGCAATCTCCTCTTGGCGCAAAGGAAACGACCGAGGCAGGTTTGGATCCCTAGCTGGACGAGAAGTACCTTTGTCATTCTGTAAGCTAGAGGGTTCGAACTCCTCGTTAAAAAGTCTAGCGCGTCTCCAGTTGGCCTTGTCGTCTGTGCTCATAAGTGCAGTGACTCCAATTTCTGTCATGGTGTGTTCAGAGAAAGCCACCTAACCCTCCTCGAAACGACGAACAACCAAGAGACCGGCTCGGATACTGCTAAAAAGACACTTGCCTTACCACCAAAATGAAGCTTGAAAAGACCTACCCAAGTGAACTTTAAAGTTAACAAAAAACTAGAAACACCTGCACTAACTACAAAAGCGCCACACTACCCCTAAATCTACCCTCATAAACAAGTGCACTCCCTAAGGAGAGGCCTTAAAAAAACTCAACCTGGACCCACAACTAAGAAAGGAGAAAGCAAGCATCTAAGCCGAGAACTACCCTCTCCAATAAGATACTAAACTGATGTCTATTCCTCCCCAAAACACTCTCCTATGCTCTAAAAATTCATAGTAACAATTAGAACTAGAGGAGAAGACCTAAACGGCCTTAGGTAAGGTAACTTTGGAAACAAAGAGTTGTGAACTGGTCGAACCCCCATTGATGTTCTGCTACCGAGCTCCAAATTAGAAACCAAAATTTACTAAAATTTATTTAAAGAATGACTAAAAGTAAGAGTTCATTGAAAAAAATAGAAAATAATAATAATAATAATAAAGAATATAATGGAAAAAAATTATATTTTTCACAAATATGAAATCTTACAATATTATATATATAATGCAAAATTTCAATAATAACTTATTGGAAAGTACAAAGTTAATACTATATACTACAAATCAAATCACCATAGATTATATATAGTTAACACATTGATTGTTTGTTGTGAAATCATATTAAAAAAACAAGAAAAATGGGATTTTTAAATTTTTTTCCATTTATAAGCAAACATGAGACTTGCAAGACTTGCTTGTGAATCAAATTGGTTGAGTAAATGTAATTCACATTTAACTTGCAAGTTAGAATTATTGAGTATGACTTGAGGTTAAGTTAAATTTAAAAGCATTAACTTAAATTAGTGTCTTCAAAGAGGAGAGCCAAACTCAAAAGTCAAATTAGACTTGGAAACGTTTAGTAGCACTTGTTAAAACATAGTCCATTATAATGTATCCTAGTGGTTTAGTTCAAGTAGTGGAGTGTTTTGAGCTTCATGCAAGAGGTCTTGGGGTCAATCTCTCAAACCAAGTGTCTCTATTGCATGCCTCACACAATGTCCTTGTTAGGTTAGGCGTTGTAATTAGTGCCAATGGATTTACACTAGGTACCATTCATGAAATGAAATGAAGTGCATGAGGTTTTCCCCGCGACTTTTTCCTTGGTAAAACAATTGCACTAACGGGTTTTGTAGAAATTCTTCCACTTTAATAGTTTAATGAAAAATAGAAATTTCACCTCTTTGACTACAGGCTTCTTGGATCTTAACCATATGAATTTTCAACCTTGGGTTATTATGAAATATAGAACAAAACAACAACAGAAATAGAACAATGTTTCAATCCTTGACAACCAAATCTTTAGATAGGCAATCCAAGGAGAAAAGATACCAAAGTATCTTGATACGTTTCAACGCTCTAAAGCAATCTTATCATGCATAAACCATATATGAAATTTTGCTTTTACAAAATTTATAACAACAGTAAAATAACACTTAACTTCTCAATTATTATGTCAAATCACTCAACAAATTTGACCTTTACTTATGTCAAATCAAGAAGACATATGTAGTTGTAAATTACAATTCATGAAGACCACACATGACTGAAAAACAAATCTATAATCTACATAAGTTGTAGATAGCTGAAAATTTCATTAATATACACAAGATGAAGTTATTGTACATGCCATAGCCTTATCACAAGGCTACTACAATCCACTAGCTCTCCAAAGCCCTTGCTAGGGAAAACATTGAAAACCCTAACTCAACCAAGGAGCTCCAACATGCGTGAACCACTAAAACAATTCCTCCAAGGCATGATGCCTTCTTCTCTTCTTCTTCACCAAATACACCTAAGGTTTCCTCTCAAAACTTTAATCTCAAAATTCCAAAGGATGAAATCCTAACCCAAGACTTTAAGATGCCCTAAGACGATCATGAAACCCTAGTGACTCCAAGAGAGAGACAAGTACAAATGAAGATCTAAGAGAGACGATGACTAGTGTGCTCCTCCTCTTAGTCACATCTCTTCCCAAGACTGAAATAGGAATCAACACAATGAATGAATGAGAAGGGCTCTCTCCTTCATATATATATATATATATATATATATATATATATATAGGAAGTAAGGGAGGCCAACAATACAATGTGGGCCCAAGCCATTGTAAACAACCTACAATAAAATCACGTAGACCAACATAAGTGAATCACCCCATTCCAAGAGTACACATATCATGCTCCAGGGTGATACCATACACAAAAGGGGCTCCAAGATGATGTAGGTACATAAGGTGTGTCCACAACTCTCTTTCCCAAGCCCACATAACATCCATCACTCCTCCAAAACTATGTACTCCATTGGGTCCATTGCTTCTGCATGAATATTGCCACAGCCTAGGCATCCTCAAGCCAACTCTATGAATCCAAGCCTTCATCTAGGAATCCAGTCAACTCCATGTTGTCTAGGTCTTGATGCCCTCCTCCAAGATGCAAAATGATTCTCCTTCCAAGTAAGACATTCACTAGGAAAGTGGACCTCTCCATGTAGCCACAATGAAGGATGCCCACCAAGCCATTAAGAGAACTCCAATGCCTAGGGGAAGAATACCAAGAAAGCGCCCAACTAAGGTCAACTAACCATTGGGGAAGTTATCTCTAGTGCATAAATCCATCATGGACCATCTCCCATGTGAAAATCCATCTTGGACCCTCTGGGGGCTGAACATACACCATGTACCCCAAATCTTATGAAACAATCTCAAACATGATGTAAACACTTTCAAAGTAACTTGAAAGCTAACAGGTTTGCAATGGGTACCATTTCCCAATGCAAGGAAGTGCCCATAAGTTTCCCCATGAGGTTTTCCTTAGAAAAAAAGCATCCATTATAATGTATGGTCCATTACTAATTATAAGGCCGCTACTAATTTTGTTGATGAGTGAATCTTACAATCAAAGACATTTGATTTCTATATACAATCATACATTCATGGCACCAAATTCTACATACAAATTGAATAATAAGTAGTAAATATCACTCTTAGTGGAGAGATTTCTCTCTCCCAAAATCAATGTGTTAGCTCCAATCTTGGTTATTACTTGCATATCACCAAACTTGTGATAAGATGTAGGCGAATATTCTTATTGACTAAATAATCGATTATGGATTAGTGAATGTATTCATTTGTAACTACTATATATGAGGGGATTTCAACTTTTAATAATGAACAAAATCGTTCAATTTTACAACTTTTATTTAAGTTTAAATATCTAATTGGAAACCATGATGTCACCCCTTATTATTGGTGGGCGTTGGCTAGCTGTTGTTCTACGAAATGGGTTTTTTCGCTGCAATCCGGCCATATAAATTTATACGAATCACTATTTTTTGTTGTTCAGAAATCATTTCTGAATGCAGAAATGGATTCGGCATGCTGAAAAAATTCCCAGAGCACTCGAATTCTACAAAAATAATCACTTAAATCTACAAGTCCAACAATTTCTAGCCAAATATGGTAATTGAGATTGCAATATTCCAAACTTTGTAATTGGAGCATTTCAAAACTGTAATCTAAGGATGATCCATTGTATCTGAATAGACTCAGATTATCCCAAATAAATCATAAATTGATCAAATTACAGAAATTACTCGAATTCTACAAAAATAATCACTTAAATCTACAAGTCCAACAATTTCTAGCCAAATATGGTAATTGAGATTGCAATATTCCAAACTTTGTAATTGGAGCATTTCAAAACTGTAATCTAAGGATGATCCATTGTATCTGAATAGACTCAGATTATCCCAAATAAATCATAAATTGATCAAATTACAGAAATTTATGATTTTTAAACTTATTCAGATGGTTAAAAATCTTTCCATATATATTTTTCAAAGATATTTCTGCATTAGGAAAACTTCTTTCATCTTCTGAAAAGAAATACAGGCAACGTGGCTTCTCAAATAAGAGACAACAAATGTGTGGCTGCTGGGATTCGAGCCCAGGTCTCCACGGCCACAACGTGGAATTCTCACCACTAAACTACAGCCACTGATTACAACTTGAACTTACACAACAACCTAACTTTAAAATGTCCTTCAGAAATTTCACATTCAAAATTTTATAATCTTATTCTATGTACCAAATTAATTAAATGATCGTGTAGAGAAATTTAAAACGAAGCCCGTCTTAACCTTGTGGTCGTGGGTTTCGAGCCCCACGGTGGGCGACTTCTTTTATTAATGTCTTTCTGACATTTAAGACCTTCTATTTTCACAAAAGACAAAACCAGGAAGCAGATCGTGGGTTCGAGCCCTAGGTTCTCGTAGTTTACAATTTGGATTTTTTATTATCATCCAAGACCGCTGTCACTTGACAAAATACAAAACAAGCATCGCCCGGCTTTTTTCAAAAAATATAAAACAAGGAAACAAAAGCAGGTTGTGGGTTCGTTTAAGAATAGAGTGGACAGAAAGCACATAAGGTTTTTCTATGGGATGTAAGTTTTGAATGACAATATATATGTTTCTGCACAAGGATGGATTCTAACAAGGTTTTTCCTCTTTTCACAAGGATAGTAAGAAGGTTTTGGATAGTTTTGAATGAAAATAAGAAGGTTTTGGATATTTTCACAAGGATAGTAAGAAGATTTTGGAAACCAAAAATTATCAAGAAAGTGTAATTCACTTGAAAGAGTTAATTAAAAGGGAAACACATTTAACAATCCAGAAGAACCCAATTTTTTAATGTAATAAAAAAAAAAAATTTATTAAAAAAGTGTGTTGTATATGTAAACATTTATGAACTCAAGTTTAAGTAGAGAACTTAGTATATTTCTCATATACTGTAAACACATGTGTAGGGAGGATACACTTTCAAGGCTATATTAAATAGAAAACAACCAAAAACTTAGCTCAATGAAAACCCTAGTCGCCATTTCATGCAACAAAATAGGAAGCATGAGGGAAAACATACACCAAATTAGGCCCCATACCATGTAACACAATAAGAAGCAGGAGAGAAAACATACACCAAGATGGGCCCCATACCAGGCCACCAAGTTAGGCCACATACAAGGCCACCACGAGTTATGCAACCTCCTCCCATGCCAACATCAAGCTCCAACAATAAATCCAACCTAGTCATGTCTCTATAGGTTGTTGTTTTGCTATAGGAGATCTCTATTTTGGTTAGGTTATGTAGTATGTTTTTTTTTTTCTTTTTCCTACTAGTTTGCCTTTATTATTCTCTTCAATTACAACACATTTTCAAAGGAAGAGTCAAGGCCAATTTCATTTGGTATAAGTTCGATCAATTGTCCTAAGAATAAACAATTTCTTATTCCACCTCTCCTACAATAGTTTCATAATGCTCTTTGGAAAATATGTTGTCTTTTATAATCTTGGCTATTATGCTTCAAATACAATCCCCAAATACTTTAGGTCGAACACTATCATATCTTTGTTACATGTTTCTTTTCACCAATGATAATAAATGCAATATGATTCAAGATAAGTTAGACAGAACCCAAATACTTTAGGTCAAACACTATCATATCTTTGTTACATGTTTCTTTTCACCAATGATAATAAATGCAATATGATTCAAGATAAGTTAGACATAACAAGATTTTGTCATATGTTATATTGTTTGGTGACTTTCAAGTTTCACACGATATCAAAGTAACCTGAATTATCACAATATGCAACCATTGTCAAATGGGTATTTCCTTTCCTTATTGTTGCAATTTCAAGGTAATTTGTCTCAAGAGGTGGAGTAAATCAAAATGATGGTGCATGCAATCTTTTTTTTGCAAGTGAGATTTTATATTACATTCAAAAGTCTTCAAACATATAAAGAGCTTTTAGCAGAGTCAAGGCCTTCATAAAAAGGAAACCAACCCTATTCTGCAAATTTTTAAAGTCTAAATTCGTCATCTCAAATTTGAAAGTTTGTGATCTAAATATCCAAAAACTACGACCAAAATAGAACCCACTAAAACATGATAGCCTGTCATCTAAACTAGCTAGACAAAATGACAAAGAAACCACTAGTCTATATTCTATTAATTGTGTTCATGACCTGGAGCATTTGGGGCGGTGTTGCTTTTATCCAACAGATGTAAACGAATGGGAACTTGAAGGAGCATTGCATCTTGTGTCGGTAGAAACGCCTCCAGTTGATGATGGACTAGACAAACATATAAGGTCATGAGCATTGAGATGTGCTGGTTCATGAGATCAATGTGGAAGGTGAGGTATTGTAATATTCCAGATATAAAAAGTATGCAGAACAGAAATAAAATGCTAGAAATGGCAGATAAACAACAATATAACCAGAACAACACCCAATAACACTAAAATGATATAAAAATAACACCAGAAAGAGCACTTTGATTCTGAGAGCAATGTTCACGGGCCTCTTTGAGGGGGAAACCTCTAGTCGAGCAGAGCTCTATTACAATAATATCCAAGCTAGGGTTCTCATACCCTCGACTCCTATTTATACTAAATATGTCTATCAAAAGAACCATCTAGAGGAAGATCCTTCTAGAAGCGGAAGCTTTTTTTAGGTCTTCTTACATTCGACTTATTCTACTTCATTGCAAGGCCTTATTAATATTGACCTTTATTACATCTGAATATATTGTTCTACCTATATGCGGGTTAGGTCCCTAACATGTCCTCCCCCTTAAAAACAACCATGTCCTCAAGGCTTGAGACGTGGAAATTGTTGAAGAATGGTAGTTGGTTCCCAAGTGGCATCTGTTGGAGTTGTATCTTTCCACTGGACTAACACTTCCTTGATGGTTTTCTGATGCAGGCGACGCTCACGTTGGTCCAAAACTTCTTGTGGTTGTAGCCAAATGGATCCTTCTTCGTTCAACTCGGGAAGGTTGGTTTGAATTTGGCACTTAGTTCCAATCACCTTCTTTAAGCATGAAACATGAAAAACATGATGTAGCTTAGAATGACTGGGAAACTCTAATTGATAGGCCACCTACCCCACATGCTTGAGAACGGTATAAGGACCATAAAATTTGGGCACCAACTTCTAACAATGCTCGGCCTTGAGGGAATTTTGCTTGTAAGGTTGCAGTCGAAGAAACACATGATCCCCTTCTGCAAATTGACGTTCAGAGTGACCTTGATCTGCTTGTTGCTTCATGTGATTCTGTGCCATGACCAAATTCTCTTTGAGGGTATGGAGAATAGCCTCTCGAACTGTAAGCGTTTGGTCAACCGCCTGGACCTTCGAGACACCAGGTAAGTATGAGAGAACTGAAGGTGTCTTTTTTCCATATACTACTTCAAAAGGAGTCATGCGTGTAGCTGTATGGTATGAAGTGTTGTACCACCATTAAGCTAGGGGTAACGATTGAGCCTATTGATTTTTCTTTTCCGAGGCAAAACACCTCAAATATGTTTCCAAACACTTGTTGACAACTTCAATTTGACCATCAGTCTGGGGATGATAAGTTGTGCTGAGATGTAATTGGGTGCCTTGTAGCTTGAACAGTTCTTGCCAAAAACTGCTGGTGAAATTTGGGTCGCGATCAGAAACAATAGAATGTGGCATGCCATGAAGCTTGAAGACCTGATCCATGAAAAGTTGATCCACAATGGATGTTGTAAATGGGTGTTGAAGAGCACATAAATGAGCATACTTGGAAAGGCGATCAACAACCACCATGATGATTGATTTATTTCTTGATTTGGGTAAGCCTGTAGTAAAATCCATAGAGATGTCCCTCCAAATAGCAGGTGGAATCAGAAGCAGTTGTAGTGTGCCAGGAGATTTGACTGTTTCGACCTTGTTGTGTTGACACACATCACATTCATCGACAAAATTACGAACGTCTTGTTTCATACCATCCCATAAAAAAGAACGTTTGACCCTGTCATAGGTTTTGGTAAACCCGGAGTGCCCAACTGTGGGTGTAGCATGAATCTCAGAAAGTACCGTGGATTTAAGTTTTGATTGTTTACTTAAATACAAACAGTTTTTGTATCGAAGCTCATCATGGAGCCAAGAGTACCCAGGGGAAACTGGACCATTAGACTGCAATTGTTGTATCAAATGAAAACTTTTGGGATCGTGTATCCATTCCTGGTGAACGTCTTGGAGCCAATCTGGCACAATGAAGGAGAGAGAAAGAAAGGGATCCTTCATCTTCATGTTTTCAGGAAAGTGCATTTGCAACCACATTGTCTTTGCCTTTCTTGTAAATGATCTCATAATCATATCCAAAGAGCTTAGTCACCCATTTTTGTTTCTCTGGGGAGGAAATGTGTTGTTCCAGAAAATACTTGAGGCTTTGATGGTCTATCTTAATTTGGAAGCGTTGCCCCAATAGATAAGGGCGTCACATATCAACGACATGTAGAATAGCTAACATTTCCTTTTCATAGATTGATTTTCCCAGATTTCGTTCAGACAGTTGCTTGCTGGTAAAGGCCAAAGGCTGACCCTCTTGCATAAGGACAACACCAATTCATTTCCTTGAAGAATCACATTCCAGGACAAAGGTCTTTGTGAAAATAGGAAGGGTCAGGACTGGAGTGGTGCACATGGCCATCTTCAAGGTTTGAAAATCTTGAGCAATTGTTGGAGTCCAAGTGAAAGAGTTCTTTTTTAGGAGTGCAGTGAGAGGTGTTGCAATCTTTCCATAATTCTTAACAAACTTGCAATAATAACCTGTTAAGCCCAGAAATCCATGCAAGCTTTTGAGAGTCTTTGGGTGAGGCCAGTCTTGCATAGCTTCAATCTTTTTAGGATCCACCCTGACGTCATCCTTGCCAACCAGATGACCCAAGTACTTGACTTTTGAGGCACCAAAATCACATTTAGACTGTTTCAGGAAAAGTTGGTGCTGAGAGAGTAGATGGAGAACTCGATCCACATGCGCAACATGGTCTGTTCAGGTTTTTCTATAGATGAGGATATCATCAAAGAAAACTAAGACAAAATGACAAAGAAAAGGATAGAAGACATGATTCATGAGGCTTTGGAAGGTGGAGGGGGCATTACACAAGCCAAAGGGCATGACCAAAAACTCATAGTGTCCCTCATGAGTTCTAAATGCAGTCTTCAGAATGTCTACCTCTTTCATATGTATCTGGTGGTAGCCAGAACGAAGATCAAGTTTAGTAAAGAATTGGGCGCCACTCAATTCATCCAAGAGGTCATCAATGACAAGAATTGGAAATTTTTCTTTAATGGTAAGTTTGTTGAGGGCACAAAAGTCAGGAGACATTCACCAAGAACCTTCTTTCTTCAAGACCATGACCACAGGAGAAGAGTAGGGGCTCGTACTAGGGTGGATAACGCCTGCATTAAGGAGTTCCTGGACCATTTTCTCAATTGGTGACGATACAGACGGATATTGGGAGGAAGGCTTCCTGGTACAAGGGGAATGGAATGATCATGAATACCACGGGAAGGAGGGATTCCCTAGGGAGTGGAAAATACCACTTGATGTTTAGGGAGGATGGATTCAAGGTCTTGCGGCATCGAGGGTGTCTTTGTTGCTTGTATGGCATGGAGTTGGGCAATAACACCAGAATGACCTTTTTTGAGCAGCTTTTCCATGCGATGGGAACTAATGATCTCAAGTGAACCAGCGGTGATGCCTTGGAACTTATATTGTTGGTCGTCCTGGTCGAATTGCATGGTTAATTCCTTCAAATCCATGAGAATGGGGTCCAAAGTCCTTATCTAGTCTACACCCAACACAATGTCACAACCGCCCATGTCGATAGAAAACATATGATATTTTAGGTGGTAGTCACCAATTTGGAGACACACATTTTCACAACACCCTCCACATTTCATGGAGCCACCATTGGCAATCATGATTTGGAAATTATTGACTGCATGGATATAGCAATGAGTTTCTTGGGAAATGCGGCGATGAATAAAATTATGGGTGCTTCCATTATCAACAAGAATGATGACCTTCCTATGCTTGATGTAACCGATTAGCTTGAGGGTTTGGGGAGCAGAGAAGCCAGTAAGAGCATTTAGGGAAATGACCGGTTCTACTTCGGGAGGGTTTGAGGGAGGGGTTATGTCAGTGGTTTCATGTGACTCAGACACAAGGGGAGTTTCAACATCCTCTTCCGAAATATCCTCTGAGATGGCCATAAAAATATTTTGTTCCTTACACTTGTGGCCCGGAAAATATTTTTCATCACAATTATACCAAAGGCCTTTAGTTGGTGTTTAGCCATTTCAGCCCTGGTCAATTTTTGGATCTTCAGTGGAGAAAAGGGAGTAGTGGGATTTACTGGTTTAGTGCAAGGGATAAAGGAGGTTTTCTGGTTTTGAGAAGATACAACATGTTGTGCTTCTTTATCTCTTTTAGTATCCTCCACCCAAATTTGAGGTCGAGCCATGAGGACGTGGGCACGAATCTCATCCTTGAGGCCACTGATAAAACATTCTCAAAAAAAGGCACCAGACATGCCCTCTATCCGAAAATCCAGGCGCTCAAAAGAAACTATAAAGTCTTCCACTATTCCGGATTGTTTCAACTTTGTCAAACGACCTAAATGGTTGGTGTCAGTGTCAAAGCGTTCATAAAGCTCTGCCATAAAGTGTATCCAAGCAATATACCCTTGACGAGAATTTTTTCTCCATTGCCAACGTTCTTGATCTAGATGGAGAACACCATAACGAAGTTTTTCCAAGTCAACTGTAATGTCGTATAAAGAGAAATAATGTTCTGTTTGGGTTACCCAACCAGTGGGATCCGAGCCATCAAATTTGGTCACATCCACCCGCGGAAGGCGTAGGTCACGTTGAAAGTGATGGGGCTGAAAATTATGGGAATGAGAGGAAGTTTCAACTTCAGTATGTGGAGGTGGGTCAAATAAAGGGTTATTTGCAGGGATATGCAGCTTGGTGCAGATCATCGAAACGACAAATTCAAGCTGGGTAGTCATGTCTTGTTTGAGTTCCTCGACTGAGGTGGCGATGGAGGACTGCATGGTTGTATTTATGGCGGAAACATTGGCACTGAGTTGTTTCACTTCTTGTTGGGTCTCTGTGAAATTAGATTGCAGGGCATTGAAGTGAGATTCCAAGTCTTGGCTACAGATATGGGTCATGATGACGAGGGAACCGAAATGGGGCGGGTGGGGTCAGAAATTTTGCTGAAAAATTATATGTATGAATGTGATAAGGGTGAAGAGATCAATCCAATGGAATAGGTCTCAAATAATGGTGCAAAAATTTCCAGACCTTTTTTTTTTTACACCTGTGGAGTTATACTCTGGTCTGAAGAATACTGCAGTGATGAAATGCCCAAATTCTTAACCAGGAAGAAATGTGTAGTGATTTGGCAACCCAAACACAGTTGTGTGGAAATAGATCTTGTATGTTTTAATTTCTTTTGTTTCCATCCCCAAGGGTTAGGTATTCAAGGGTTCTACAGACAAGGGTTTTCCCTGTGTTATAGCTCTCTGATATACGTGCAGGGTCCAACAGTAGTACTCAGCCCAATATCTCAGGGCACCAACTAAGGAGGTTAGACCGTGCCCTTAGCCATACTACCCGACTACCCAGGTACTAGAGAGTATCTTCCCGAGTGTTGTTCTCAGTGGCACTATATCAGTCAGGCGATCGATCGGTTTATCTAAAGAGGGCTTCAGGTAATCTAGGTTGATTTGTACACAGGTTATGTCTAATGTGCTACCACTCGAAGGGGTACCAACATGGGTTGAAGGGTGGCCAACAGATGTGCGCTTAAGTACCACTTGTATTTCCTGTGTGTATGAATCCCTCAACGACAGAGCTATGTGGCTTAAAGATGCTGGAATACGTCTCTACCCTGAAAAAAAAATTAACCCACAATTTATGTCGAGGAAAGTGCTTTGATACCACTTGTAATATTCCAGATATAAAAAGTATGCAGAACAGAAATAAAATGCTAGAAATGGCAGATAAACAACAATATAACCAGAACAACACCACAATAACACTAAAATGATATCAAAATGACACCAGAAATAACACTTTGATTCTGATAGCAATGTTCATGGGCCTCTTTGAGGGGGAAACCTCCAGTCGAGCAGAGCTCTATTAAAATAATATCCAAGCTAGGGTTCTCATACCCTCGACTCCTATTTATACTAAATATGTCTATCAAAAGAACCATCTAGAGGAATATCCTTCTAGAAGCAGAAGCTTCTATTAGGTCTTCTTACATTCGACTTATTCTACTTTATTGCAAGGCCTTGTTAATGTTGACCTTTATTACATCTGAATATATTGTTCTACCTATGTGCAGGTTAGGTCCCTAACAGGTATGTCATTTCCCGACGTATTTTGAATAGAAGATGTTGTAGAATCGCTAGTGCTTTCCCATTGCTCAAAGGACCTGAACCTTGACGGTGCTTAGAATCCTCTGAGATGGAATTTCGGGATGAAGTTCCCCCACTGCTTCCCCCATGACCCATTGATCTTTCACTTGGATGATTTCCCTCTGGTGGACTTCATGTTGGTGGCCAAGGTGGAGAAACAAGAATAGGGCCATAGCCCAAGGAGCGACCTTCAGTGTTGAACCATTCAATATGGCACGCTCATTCTATGGATGTCTCATGTGGATGTTGCACATTGTTGGAGCTCAGGTTTCCTTCCAAAAAGGATTGTTCCATTTGTGCATGACGAGTATTACTTCCCTTGCTAGAATGAGCCCTCTGTTGAACCATGGGGATTTCCCAAACATAAGCCACTACAATACAGATGCAGGAGAGATATCTCCATTTGTGCCAACTTCCCAATTTAAACTCATCATCTGGCCAGCTCTGATTCTGAATGCCATAAATTGTGACTGTAAATGCCCTTGCATCCTCAGATTTTTCCACAGGAGAAGGATGCCCATGATCATGTAGTACTTCCACCGCCCTCGCCAACATCGACTTGTCTAGAGTCATTTAACCACAAGGACCATGTCGTTAAGTCCAAGATTAATACAAATACAGTCTATATGCCATAGGAGGGGGGATGACATGGTTTTCAAGGCAGTTAATGACATCTACTTCCAAGTGGACGATCCTCCAAATCATAGTTTAATGCACGTCATGTCATGGATAACACCCCAGCTAGGGAATGATGGTGTATGAAATTATTCTTTATCTTAAATCACAAATGTATTAGAGTGTACTTCTTTCAATATTTTCAATCATTGATAAAGGTGATTGGTGCTTGATATGGATTTCCTTTGACTTGTGAAGATGGTGAAGTTCGATGTAACTCAACCCTCCATAACAAATTTGGTTATTCTTGTCTTTGCAGGTTAGTTATTGGCAATTCCTTTGGTTATGTCTTACTTATAAAACAATTCCTAGTATTAAGGTTGCTTGGTTACAATTACTTGCTTGGTAATTATTTTTTGCATAGAAACATCATCCATCATGGATTATTGGATGAAACCAATAGAATTTGTATTTGTATTTTTATTTTTAAATTTTTAAATCTCCATATGTATTTGTTAAACCATGAGGATTTTTTTTGTTGTCTAGGATTTATAAAATATATGTACACAAAAAACTTTGTAAACAATATTAATAAATTATTAGAAGAAGCAAAGCCTTTGCACCTGGTCCTTGGATCATGTTTGATGACATTATAAGACATTGACATACACTCCCTCACATAATGCATCATTTTCTAGTGATATTATGGTAAGCATATATTAGGCCACTAAGCTCTCATAGCCTTCAAAGTTTGTTTGTCAAAATGTCTCACTAGTGAACTTAGAGAAATCACTAACTCACTAAGAACCTTAGTTAAATAAGTAGCTCAATACAATCAAAACCCAATAAAGGGTTTCAACCTCAACGCAATGATACATTCTTCATGCTCTCCAACTCACATGCAACCAACTTCTATCCTCTCTTGACATATTCATCTATACACAAAAACAAACCATTCTGATCTCCATCACAAATCAAATCTATCAATCACAAAATCATATTTGACAATGGTGAGAGTCCTCCCCTTGAATGACATAAACTACAACAAATCCCTGTGATTTGCTCCCATTTTTTCTTCCAAAGTTGGTTTTAGTGTATTTTTCTTCATTTTTTTGAAAACGTTGGCTCTATTTATCAGGATGGAGATATTTATGGTGTTTTTTGCATCGACCACAAAATGTAGGCGCTAAATTAGACGTTAATAGTGTCGGAAATTATTCCCCATTTAGCGTCGGAAATTGCGCCCCATTCAGCGCTGGAAATTGTGCTCCATTTAGCATTGGAAATTGCACCCCCTTTAGCCCCAGAAATTGCGTCGAAAATTGCACCCTATTTAGTGCCAAAAATTGTGCCCCATTAGCGCCAGAAATAGTGCCCCTTTTATCGCCCTAGTTAGCGCTAGAAATTGCATCAGAAGTAGCCGGATGTAGCCAGATTATCCTAAATAGTTAATTAGTTGAGGTGTTCAGGGTTAAGTGGATAGGGGATTTGAGGATTATGGGATTTAGGTATTTGGGGTATAGGGATTTGGGGTATAGGGATTAAGGGTTAATGGATTAGGGGTTAGAGTTTAAGGGATTAAGGGTCAAGAGATAATGGATTTGGCACTTATGGGTTAGGTAGTTTAATAGTTAATGGCTTAGGGATTATGGGATAGGGGGTTAATGTTTAAGTTCTTAGGGCATAGGGGTTTATGGATTAATGTATTAGGGATTAGTGTTAAGTTCTTAAGGGTTGATGGCTTAGGGGTTAGGGGATTTATGGCTTTTGTGTTAAGGAATTAGTGATTAACTAAGGTTGAGGGCTTAAGGGTTAATTAGGGTTTAGCACCAGATGTGCCTAAATAGTTAATTAGTTGAGGTGTTGGGGTTAAGTGGATAGGGGCTTTGAGAATTATGGGATTTAGGGATTTTTGGTATAGGGATTAAGGGTTAAAGAATTAGGGGTTATGGTTTAAGGGATTAAGGGTCGAGAGATAAGGGATTTGGCACTTATGGGTTAGGTAGTTTAATGGTTAATGGCTTAGGTATTATGGGCTAGGGGATTAATGTTTAACTTCTTAAGGCATAGGGGTTTATTGTTTAAGGGATTAGGGATTAGGGTTTAGGGTTTAAGTGTTTAAGGGTCGATGGATTGGGGGTTAATGGATTTAGGACTTTTTTGTTAAGAGATTAGTGATTAACTAAGGTTGAGGGCTTAAGGGTTTATGGATTAGGGATTAAGGCTTTAGGGGTCAATGGCTTAGGGGTTAGGGGTTAGGTTGAAATTTTACATGGTTAGACGAGACACATGCCTTGATGGTATGCGAGGGTTTCAAGAATCAAGGATGCTTGACATCCCTTCATAATCTTCGACATCCTCCACGTTTGCATGAACCTTCATTATGTGGTCTGATCATTTTAATCATTCGCCATTCCCATCTATAGAATCTTGGTTGGAACTCTCTTGAAATTTCATGGAATGTCTTCCAACACGCTCATCTTCAATGTCATCAACCGACCTGACACAGTATGCAATGGTATTCGTATGCAATGGTATTCATATGCAATGGTATTGGTATGCAATGGTATCCATATGAAATTGTATTGGTATGCAATGGTATGCAATGGTATGCGAAAATGGTATGTTATGGTATGCATTGGTATTGGAATTGGTATGCAATGGGACCCTCAACTAGTTGGTTTTTTACTCTAAGTGACTCCTCCTACCCAAAGTTTTTCCCATAGGATGAAGTTTCATGTATCCCTATTCAACACAAAAGCCTAATCCACAACTATTCTACCTGATTATAGTTGTGAATAGGTAACATTAGCAACCTCTTATAGGTTTTGCATGAGTGGCTACAAGTGAGAAGTGCTTGTGATACCTACGATAGATAGAGAAACACTATTAGAGCCCTCCCTAGAGGTTCCCTAATTATTTTGAAAGGGGATTTCACCTTGGATGATAACTTTGTGGGATTACTATAACTATCTCCCATATCTTCACTAGTTTTATTCATTCCCTCACCATTGACCCAGGTTGAACTTTGGAAGGCCCTTTTTTAGCTCCTTACTAATTGGACCTTGGGATTTAATCATTGTCTGCTATCATTTGAAGGAATGTGTTCACTAGTTGTCTTTTCAAAGTTTTTCTGTAGTGGTCTGTTGATTGGTGTCACACTTAGAAATCCAAATGTGTCATTTTGATTTTCAAATCTTTACAATCTTCAACTTAGTTTAGACCATTTCAAATTGGTTTATCAGTCTTCTTATCATTCTAGGAGGAACCAAGGTATTCCTTCTTGATTCATGTCGGGGTTACCTCCAACAAGGCATAGACTTGAAGTTCTTGATTCCTCATAAAGTGAACTAGTATAAACACCAACTGCTTTGAATATCCCCATAGGAGGGGATCAAGATAATGTGAACCCTCTAGTTGGACAAAAGAAGAAGAAGCGACTTTTTTGTGGGGTATTTCTGACATCCCCCTTAGAAGATATGAGTTTCCTCCTCCTCCTCCTCCTTAAGGAAATTTTGATCCTCCAACTATAGAGAACATTGATAATTTTCCTCTGGCCAATTTCAATTGTTTACTCACTCATCTAGTGGATCTTCTTCTTGTTGAAGTGGGTGAGTTACCTCCCAAACACACTGTTTGTTCCTTTTTTCACGATCTTCCATAATTTGCGCTAAATGAGGCACAATTTTCACCCCAAATTGATTACATTTTCTATCAATAGTTGACGCTAAATCCGGTGCTAATGGCGCCCAATCTAGTGTCGACTATTCAAACAAAACAAAAAATTAAAAGACCCCACGCACAACGAAAAGAAAACCATTAACAATGTGCATTCACAATTTTTTGGGAAATATGTAATGTCCCCATCGAGATTTCAAAAATTAAAAGACCCTGTGCAAGGAAAAACAAACCATTAACAATGTGCATTTACGAATTTTTCCTCCAACTATAGAGAACATTGATAACTGTCCTCTGGCCAATTTCAATCATTTACTCACTCATCTAGTGGATCTTCTTCTTGTCGAAGTGGGTGAGTTACCTTTCAAACACACTGTTTATTCCTTTTTGCACAATCTTTCATAATTTGTGGTAAATGAGGTGCAATTTGTGCCCCAAATTGATTACATTTTCTATCAATAGTTGGTGCTAAACCGGGTGCTAATGGCACCCAATTTAGCATATACTATTCAAACAAAAAAAAAAGTACCCCACACACAACGGAAAACAAACCATTAACAATGTGCATTTAGGAATTTTTGGGAAATATGTAATGTCCCCATCGAGATTTCAAAAATTAAAAGATCTCGCACAAGGAAAAACAAACCATTAACAATGTGCATTCACAAATTCTTGGTGGCTGAAGAGTTTCATGATTTATGAATGAGTTTGGGTTGAAAGGAGGTCAAATATTTTGTGTTGGATAGCATACTCTCATTGATGGAAATTTCTATGCAGTGGGGGAAAATTTAGGGTGTGTTGGGAACATATATTTCATGGAGAGGCCAAGTTTACCCACCATAAATCATATTACACTTGAGGGGCGCACTAACTCTGCAAAAATCATGGTATTCACTTCTAGTATGGTATGCTTCATTTTTGGTTGGTATATTAGAGTGGGGAAGTCGACTTGATAAAGGCTATCCCATCCAATCCCATTCCAACGACAACGGATACAGGGAACACGAAAATAGAGAAAACAGTGAAGGTAACATACCAGAGACTTAATGCTCTACATCTCACAGCCACAACTACAAATTTTGTGGCTAGGGCCGAGTTTGGGTATTCTCCTTCAATCTGGACGCCTCTATCATTAGTTGGGCACAATATCTTGTGGATAGGGTCGATTTTTCTTGAGGAAATTGCTCCACTGCTGAAAAAGGAAAGGCCCACTATCCTGGGTTGCATTTATGGTGGTTAGGAGGTGAGTTAACTCTTCATTGGGCCTCATATTTAGCATTGGGATTGGCACTAGTGGTGTTGGATGTAATAGAGGAACAAGTTCAGAAGTGTCAAGAGGGGTGCATCATTATACAGTAGCTATGGAGGGATTCTATAGGAGGAAAGCTAATCTATATTCATTACGAGTTGGGGCCACTACCATAGAAAAATCACTTCAGTAACCTACAATAACACTCATATCAATTCCCCAGTCTGCAATGAGGTCGGAAATTTAATGAAATAAGATATTTGTGTGTGCAACTATCTTTGGTTCTAGTGTTTAGTGTAATTTTGTTATTACACTCTATTTGTATCAGCCTTTCTTTTATTTTTGACATCCAACATATTGTTGTCTACAAGAAACACATGGAAACTATGACTATAAACACCTGGATTTATTACATCAACATTTAAGTGTTAATTTGGGATAGATATGGATCCATATGCGAATGGAAAGAGACTACCCTCAGTGAAGAAATTGCAATAGTAATTAAACATGCCATTAGGGGAAACTAACAAACTAGGTTAGTGTGGAGAATCCATGCGATGTGTTTGAAAAAATTCACAAACGAGATGTGGTCTCATGGATTACACTGATCACTGGAAATGCACCGCAGGATCCATTAAATATTGTTTTATCATATCAATTGCATGTTGAAAAGGATGAACATAATTCATATTTAGAAGGATTATCAGACCTGGATTTGCAAGGCAATGGAAATTTAAACAAATAGACATTGGGGAACCAAACATGGATGGACATGTTTTCTTCAAATGATTTCAAAAACACAAGGATGGATATTCCAAATATAAATTTGTAGGATGAATTAAAGGAAATGCTTGAAACTTGATGTGTCAAAGAAATTTTGTCTAGATGCACTTCCACCAACTTGCCCGCACCAAAAAATTCTTCTAACATCTCTAGCTTAATTAGAATTGTATCTTCATTAAGTGCAAGTGCAAATTAGAGGAATGTTGTTCCATCAAATGAATCCAAATATTTGAATGGAATTGGATGCACTGAGAAAGATGATTCACATAAGCAGTTGAGATATTCTCCATCTCATGTTTCACCACCTCATTTCTTTCAAATTCAATTATCAGGAACCTTGTCATGCCTTTCCTTGACAAGCCATGCATTTCTTTGGCATGTATTGCCTTGCCTTGACATGCCATGCCTTTCCTTTCATTGACATGCCATGCCTTGCCTTGCTTTGCCTTGCCTTGACATGCCATGCATTGCCTTACCTTGACATGCCATACCTTTCCTTGGCATGCCATGCATGCCTTGTCATACCTTTCCATGCATCTCCTTACCTTGACATGTCATGCCTTGCCTTGACATGACATGCCTTGTCTTGCCTTGCCATGCTTTGTCATGTGTTGTCGTGCATTTCAATGCCTTGCCTTGTTGTGCCTTTCCTTTACATGCATTCCCTTTCCTTTCCTTGACATCCCATGCCTTGCCTTGACATGTAATGCCTTGTCTTTCCTTGCCATGATTTGTCGTGCCTTACCATGACTTGCCCTGCCATGCCTTGCCTTGACATGTCATGCCTTGTCTTTCCTTGCCATGATTTGTCGTTCCTTACCATGACTTGCCCTGCCATGCCTTGCCTTGCCATGCATTTCATTACCTTTCCTTTACATTCCTTGCCTTGACATGCCATGCCTTGCCTTTCCTTGCATGCCTTGTAATGCCTTTCCCTAACATGATTTACCTTTCCTTGACATGCCTTTCCTTGACTTGCCATGCCTTTCCTTGAAATGCCTTGCCTTGAATTGACATGAAATGCCTTACCTTGACATGTCTTTCCTTGCGACCACGATGCCCGCAATCGCTCGACATAGGGGTTGTGAAAGTCGACCCCCTGTGTCAGATTTGTATTGTGCCTCACTGAGCAAAACCCTAGTTCAGGAGATCCTCTAAAAAACAGTTTTATGAGCAACGAAATCACAAGAGAGGAGTCCCCCTAGCTGGAATCATGTGCCAGCAGTCCAACAGAATTGACGGTTCGTCGATCAGAGGCATGGTTTGTGTGTTATGTCGTGTTGCAATTCGCCTCCTGAATCCATTCAGGGACACAATGACAATTTGTCCTGGGGTACAGAATCATAATCAGGAAACATAACTACGTTCTGTAAGCTCCGGAAGGTCCATATGGCCAATTCCCATGGGACCACAATGCCCACAATCGTCTGACACATGGGTCTTGAAAGTTGACCCCCTGTGTCAGATTTCCATTGTGCCTCACTGAGCAAAACTCTAGTTTCAAAGATCCTCTCAGAAACACTTTTTCGGGCGACATAATCATAGGAGAGGGGTCCCCCTAGATGGAATCCGGTGCTAGGAGTCCAATGGAACTAACGGCTCATCGAACTGAGGCACAACTTACGTGTTATGTCAAGTTACAACTCGCCTCCCGAATCCATTCATGGAGACAATGACAATTTGTTCTGGTGGCACAAAATCACAACCGAGCAACGTAAATGAATTTCGTAATATTTGGAAGGTCTGTATGGCCAACGCCTACATGAACACAGTGCCCACAATCGCCCAACATAGGGGTTGTGAAAGTCGACCCCCTGTGATGGATTTGCATTGTGCCTCACCGAGCAAAACTGTATTTTCCAAGATCCTCTAAAAAACACTTTTATGGGCCAGAAAATGACAGGAGAGGGGTCCCCCTAGCTGGAATCTCGTGCCAGAAGTCCAACAGAACTGATGGTTCATTGATCCGAGACATGGATTGTGTGTTATGGTGTGTTGAAATTCGCCTCCTAAAGCCATTCAGGGACACAATGACAATTTGGTTTGGGGGTACAAAATCACAATTGAGCAACGTAATTGAGTTTCGTAAGCTCCAGAAGGTCTGTATGGCCAACGCCCATAGGACCATGATGTCCACAATCACCCGAAACAGGGGTCTTGAAAGTTGACCCCATGTGCCAGATTTGCATTGTGCCTCACTGAGAAAAACTCTAGTTTTGGAGATCCTCTAAGAAACATTTTTTCAGGTGACGAAATCACAGGAGTGGAGTCCCCCTAGATGGAATCTGATGCTAGGAGTCCAACAAAACTGACGATTCATCGATCTGAGTCAAGGTTTGCGTGTTATGCCAAGTTGCAACTCGCCTCCTGAAGCCATTCAAGGAGACAATGACAATTAGGTCCGGTGGCACAAAATCACAATCGAGTGACGTAATTGAGTTTCGTAAGCTCCAGAAGGTTTGTATGGACAACGCCCATGTGACCATGGTGCCCATAGTCACCTGACATAGGGGTTGTGAAATTCGACCCCCTGTGTCGGATTTGCATTGTGCCTCACTGAGCAAAACTCTAGTTTCAAAGATCCTCTAACAAACACTTTTACGGGGGATGAAATCACAAGAGAGGGGTCCCACTACTTGGAATCTCGTGCCAGGAGCCCAACGGAACTGACGATTCATCGATCCAAGGCATGGTTTTTGTGTTATGGCATGTTGTAATTCGTCTCCTAGCGTCATTTAGGGACACAATGACAATTTGGTCTAGGGGTAAAAAATCACAATTGGGCGGCATAACTGAGTTCTGTAAGCTTTGGAAGCTTCGTATGTCCAACGCCCACGGGACCACGATGCCCACAATCGTCCGACACAGGGGTCTTGAAAGTTGACCCATGTGTCGAATTTGCATTGTGCCTCACTAAGAAAAACTCTAGTTTCAAAGATCCTCTAAGAAACACTTTTCCAGGCGATGGAATCACAGGAGAGGGGTCCCCCTAGCTAGAATTCGATGCCAGGAGTCCAATAGAATGAAATTCGTCGATTAGAGGCACGGTTTGTGTGTTATACAGAGTTACAACTCGCCTCCTAAAGCCATCTAGGGGGACGATGGGAATTTGGTCTGGTGGCACAAAATCACAATTGAGCGACGTAGCTGAGTTTCGTAAGCTCCGGAAGGTCTGTATGGCCAATTCCCACGAGACCACGGTGCCCAAAATCTCCCGACCTAGGGGTTGTGAAAGTCAAACCCCTGTGTCGGATTTGCATTTTGCCTCACTAAGAAAAACCCTAGTTTCGGAGATCCTCTAACAAACACTTTTACGAGCAACGGAATCACATGAGAGGGGTCCCCCCAGCGGGAATCCAGTGCCAGGAATCCAATGGAATTGACGGTTCATCGATCTGAGGCATGGTTTGTGTGTTATGGTGTGTTGCAAAGTGTCCTAGAACTTGATTTGAGTTTATATGGTTGGTTCTTAGATACTTTTATAGTTATTTAAGTTTATGTGGCACCTGTTATGCTTGTTTTCCTCGTCATTTTTGGTAGGAGGCATTGTTACTGTTTCAACTTGGGGATGGTTTTTATTGCAAACATTCTAACATACAATTGTTTATGTATAAGAGATTTCTACTTTTAGTTAGGTTATTTAGTGTGTTTTGATTGTGTCCCCATATTTCAACATTAATTTGTGTCAATGATGATGAAAGAGATTAAAGTGAGTGGTAATCCAAATGAATTTCCTTTGACCAACAAAGTTATTGGGTGACTTTCAAAGTTCATGTTGTTACTCATAATGATGAAGGTGATTGATGTTCTAATTAGATTTTCTTTTGACCAATGTTCCTAATTACTAATTGAAAATGTAAATAAGGTTGGACCCAAGATTGGAATTCGATAGGAAAAAATACTCCTCATGAGGATTTTACCCATCAGGAAAGTGGACCTCTCCATGTGGCCACAGTGAAGGATGTCCACCAAGCCATTAAGAGAACTCCAATTCCTAGGGAAAGAATACCAAGAAAGCGCCCAACTGAGGTCAACTAACCATTGGGGAAGCTATCTCTAATGCGTGAATCTATCACGGACCATCTCCCATGTGCAAATCCATCTTGGAACCTTTGGGGACTGAACATACACCATGTACCCCAAATCTTATGAAACAATCTCAAACATCGTGTAAACACTTTCAAAGTAACTTGAAAGCTAATAGATTTTCATTGGGTACCATTCGCGAATGCAAAGAAATGCCCATAAGTTTCCCCATGAGGTTTTCCTTGGAAGAAAAAGTCATCCATTATAATGTATAGTCCATTACTAATTATAAGGCCACTACTAATTTTGTTGATGGGTGAATCTTACAATCAAGAAAATTTGATGATCAATTGGTTCAACTAATGATATACTCTAACGTAATGTTTCTATATACAATAATGCATTCATGACATCGGATTCTACATACAAATTGAATAATAAGTAGTAAATATCACTCTTAGTGGAGAGGTTTCCCTCTCCCAAAATCAATGTGTTAGCTCCAGTCTTGGTTATTACTTGCATATCACCAAACTTGTGATAAGATGTAGGCGAATAATCTTATTGACTAAATAATCAATTATGGATTAATGAATGTATTCATTTGTAAGCATAATCTTGCACCACTGTATATGAGGGATTTTCAACTTTTTAATCCTGACAAAGTCGAACAAAATCATTCAATTTTACAACCTTTATTTAAGTTTAAATATCTAATCAAAAACTATGATGTCACCCACCTATTATTGGTGATTGAATGATTTTAGGAAAACCATGGAATGCAAATAAGATACAAACATACGTCCTTCTTACATAGTTATGCTTTTTGGATGGAAATGCTTTGGTATGAAATGCTCATTTTATTTCCCTTCTATTAATTGTTCTTTCAAGGTATTTGAAGTATTATGAAAGTGTCCTAAAACTTGATTTGAGTTTGTATGGTTGGTTCTTAGATACTTTTATAGTTATTTAAGTTTATGTGGCACTTATCATGCTTGTTTTCCTAGTCATTTTTGGTAGGAGGCATTGTTATAATGATGAAGGTGATTAGTGTTCTAATTATATTTTCCAAATTTTCTTTTGAAAAATGTTCCTATTACTAATTGAAAATTGAAAATGTAAACAAGGTTGAACACAAGATTGGAATTGGATAAAAAAAAAACTCATTAGGATTTTACCCATCAAATATGGTTAAAAGTTTTACTAAGCCGTTTCTCTCAACAACTAAGTTATGCACCAAAACATATGTTTTTTTTTAACCATAGTACTAATAGATTTTCTAATTGAATCTTTAACGGATAGATTCAGTCATACTTCAACAATAAAGCTCATCTTCAGCGTACCGTAATCTTCAAGTAGATCGCCGCATTCCCGGTGTTGTTTTCATGGAGGATTGAAGCCAAATCTGGTAATCTAAGGATGATCCATTGTTTCTGAATAGACTCAGATTATCCCAATTGCAATTTAAATCATAAATTGATCAAACTCCAGAATTTTTATGATTTTTTTAAAATTTATTCAGATCGTCAAAAATGTTTCCATATATATTTTTCAAAGATATTTCTGCATCATGAAAACTTCCCTCCCCTCATCTTATGAAAAGAAATACAGGCAACGTGGCTGCTCAAATAAAAGACAGCAAATATGTGGCTGCTGGGATTCGAGCCCAGGTCTCCACGGCCACAACGTGGAATTCTCACCACTAAACTACAGCCACCGATTATGGTTTTTATTTACACAACGAGCTACATTTAATAAGCTCCATGAGAAGTTTCACTCATTCAATTTTTTATAATATTAATGTATGTATTTAATTGACTAAATGACACGATAGAGAAATAATCAACAAAGCCCGTCTAGCTCAGTTGGTAGAGCGCAAGGCTCTTAACCTTGTGGTCGTGGGTTCGAGCCCCACGGTGGGCGTTTTCTATTATTATTGCTTTCTGATATTTAAGCCTTCTTAAACCATGACGCAGATCGTGGGTTCGAGCCCTAGAATAAGCGGCGGATCGTCGTAATTTATAATTTAGATTTTTTATTATCATCCGATATCCGAGTCACTTACAAAATACTTAAGGTTTTTCAATGGGATGTAAGTTTTGAATGACAATATATATCCCTTTTCCACAAGGATGGATTTTAAGAAGGTTTTTCCTCTTTTCACAATCACAAGGATAGTAAGAAGATTTTGGAAGCCAAACATGGAGATCAAACCAAATAATTTATAGATGCAAAACATAATTAGCAAGAAAGCGTAAACATTTATAAACTCAAGTTTAAGTAGAGAACTTTGTATCTTTCTTGTATATTGTAAACACGATGTGTAAGGAGGATATACTTTCAAGGCTATATTAAATAGAAAACAACCAAAAATTTAGCTTATTGAAAACTGTGGTCGCCATACCATGCAACAAAATAGGAAGCAGGAGGGAGAACATACACCAAATTAGGCCCCATACCAGGCCACCATGAGCTATGCAACCTCCTCCCATGCTAACATCAAGCTCCAACAATAAATTCAACCTAGCCATGTCTATCCAGAAAGCATGGTCCAAAAGCAGTGCCTCTACAAAGGTGCTACAGAGCATGCAAAGGAATAATGCAAGCTCTATAAATCTATACACTGCCATGTCTTCTTAGGCAAGACATTTACTTCAGAGCCTAAATCTAGTATAATATCTCCCATGTTGAAATCCCCAATGTTGTCATTTAACCTGAATTCTCAGCTTGTCCTTCTTCTTGTATGGAGATGATTGACTCTTTTCTGTTCTAACTTCCCTTCTACCCTAGTGTTAAATCTTTCTAGCAAATTTTGTAAGACCTTAACAAATGATGGATCATTCAATAACTTAACACAGGATTGCAGAAAATTCCTTATGGTACTTACTTGATTTAACGGTTTCCCTTTACTGGTATGGTCCATTGAAGATGGAATCTCATACATTGGTTGGTCTTGATTTTGCTATGCAACTGATCTAGATGCAACATTCTTCTTGAGAATATCCTGTCTGGCCTCTTAAATATTTCCTTTTATTTCCACACGTCAAACTGCTTATGTGGCTTAGTATTCTTCTTGACCCATTGGTGTTATGTTGGATATTGTTTTGTTGCATCAACTCATGTCTTGGCTCCTCCTCGAGTGACTATATTGATGTTTTTCCCATCATCCCTGGCTTCTGCAGAAATCCACTAGACATTATGGTTGTTCTAGTTTCTTTTTTCCTGAATTTTTCCTAAGAGTGTTGGGTAGTCTTATGTGTCATGGTATGTTGCACGACAATACATACATGTCATCGGTGGAAGTGGACAATCCATTGCATAATGTCCTGGTTGTTGGCAGTTGTGGCACACTACTGGTCCTTTGCCTCGTCCAAATCCTCCTCTGCCTTGTCCTCCACCTATGTATCCACCTCAATCTCCTTGTGGTAAGTTGTATTGGGGTACCTGATTATACTATGCGTGATTATACTGTGGTTTCACATTGTTGTATTGCGCTTGTGCATTGTTGTACTGTGGTTGTGCATTGTTGTACTATGGTTGCGCATTGTTGTATGGTGGTGGCACCAGGCTGAACTAAGGTGCGGTTTTCCCTGTCATCATCTCTGCTTGCACCCTATACGTGTCTGAAGTTCTTTCTCTCATCAATTCCATTGTTCTACAATCTTTATCATCATGACCCAATGATTTGCAAAAAAATCAATATGAACTTTTTAGAATTTTATTATACTTCTGCATCATTGGACAATGATATGGATCATGCCCATGTGTCTTACAAATATCGCACCATGGTCCTCTTGTTGGCAAGGGGTTCGACACCCATGTTGCCAAGTATTGCGCAAAATTTGTACATTCAATCTTAGGCTGCCCTTTCATCCTACATAGCGTACACCAAACAACTTCTCTTTTCTCTTTTCGCTTATTTTGGTTAAGTTGAAATGTCAGATTCTTCAAATCCTCCTTCATCTCCTCACCAGATCTATCTACTAATACTGGTTCTCTTCCAGTTGCAAGGATTCCTACAAAGCCTCTGCCTGAGTTTGGAAGTTTTTTTGTCTCAAAGGATACCTAAAGTGTGGTAACAATGAGTTCACAAATAAGTGTCTATGTTGCATGTTAGTAATTGCATATTTTAACTTTCCTTTTAGACGTTTGAACCTATGATCAATATCCCAAACAGACTCACCTGGTTTATGCCTGACTTCAATCATTTCATTCATGTATTGGTCTTCTGAGCTTGGTTATGAAACTCGTTTACCAGTATTTTTTTCACATCTGCGATCATCTTTGGTATTCCCTGTAGACTATTTACATCTAGGCTCATGTATCAATTCAACTCATGGTCTTTTAGTGTGATAACTAACTGTGCAAGCTTTGTATCCTCATCCGTGATCTACTTTGCTTCCCAGATCTTCTCACCGATAAACAAATTATTTTTAGGGTCGTGTGATGCCTCTCCCTGAAATTTTGGTAATCTAATCGTGGGATCTTGTCCTGCCATTTTAAATTGTGCTCAACTACTACCTCTGTGCAGTGTAGATACTTAACTGTTACTACCTGAACTTGTTCCTTCATTTGATTTTCCTTGATTGGACCCCTGTCCTGTTGCTCTTCTTCCACTAAAATTCGGTTGTCTAAACATTGGTGTTCTTTCAGGTGTATTACTCGCACGTGGGGTTGTAGGTTCCACACTGACGGTGACATGGATTGGATTTTTGCCTTATGTTACTGACCCTGGACCTCTTATTTTCCTTTCGTATGTTGCGCATAGAATTTCCTCAATTTTCTCCACATCCCATAGATCCTCTACCTCTTCTTCATCTCTCGCCAAGCCTTCTCTGTCGGCTATGGCTCTCTTCTTGTTATTCATCTTATATTGGTAAGGTATTCTTCTGCGCGTCTTTCCATATTTTTCCATCGTTTGCTTTATCTAGTCCTCTTCCATCGTGATTGGGTCAATGGCCTCCTTCTTTTTTCCCTTATCCATCTCCATGTCCATATCTCAACATCTTGTCAGTGCTTCCCCCCTTCTCCCATGCACGCAAGGAAGTTTAGTTGTTTGATTCCATTGTCATCACACCTTTGTCATACAATAAAATATTGATTGAAGTATACAATGATATGATATACCTACCTCTAGGTCCCTTCAAAAAATCCCGCTCTGCAACGGTGTAGGACTTTGCAGTATCTACTGCAAATTCAATGATAAACCCTGCAACAATACTATCTAACCAGAAATATATTGTGTGCACAAATTTGTTATTAACTTGTTGTAATTGCGTGATATCCACAAGATGCCACTCTAGTTGTATGATCTGATTCGTCTGGTGGTTGTCCTTAAACCTCAATAACCACTCATGCAACATATGCGGGAAATCACAAAAAAATACCTCATGCTAGTCGCTAAACATGTATTTGTCGATATATTTGTATGGTGTCAACTTAGGGTTTTTGTTTTCCTTCTGCGCAAACTCGAGTTCCTTTGTTCTCAACCATCTTTCGATCTCTGCCTTCATTGGATTTCATGGCCTGAACATTCCCTTCTATACTTTCATCCCCCACGCTTTTCTTTCATAGATCATGTCCACTCAATCCCGTACAGTTTCAACCGACAACAGAACCATTTGTTGGTTTACTTCTAGACTGACCCATGTTTTGATCTCAAATAGGTTTCCAACAAAACCCTCAAAACTATCTGCCCTCCTAGTAAACCAGAAGGCAATATTGTGCACTGGGTGCACAATGCAGTCTCAGCCGAGATAGCTTTTATGGGGGACTGCAATACTCAGGTGTTTGTAGTCTAGGAATGAGTGAGGATTGTGGCTAGGTCCTTTTCCTTGTGCATCATCATCATTAATCATTCATCTACTTCTAGGATTCTTTCATCTTTAAACCTAGGCATGCATGTTGTTATAACTATTTTAACCATTCATTCTTGAGCTAATGATTAACAAAAAAATAAAGCATTCATTAACAATCACATATAACAAAATGTTTTACCGTGGCACACCCCCTCTTGGGGTTATGTCCACAAAGATATTTCTTCTCTGCTCTTTTATTTATTTTGCTGCAAATCTTGCACTGCGTGCATTACATCTTCAATATTACAATCAAAATGAGGGTAAGTACCCTCTGGGAGGCTGACTAGATCACTCTAGGCTCCTCAGCCTGTGACCTAACCCTCAAAGACTAGCTTATTCAAATCTACCACAAAAATTATTACAATCAATATTTTCCCAACCAACTAACTCTCAATAATCAATTGACCGACCTCGACCTCGACCTCCTAGGTCCTTATTTATACTACTTTATAGGATTATAGTCGTTACAATATTTGTCAAAAACCCTATTACTAGCATAGTTAGGCCTGTTTGCTTGCGTGCCACGTTGCTTTTCCTCTTGCATGTTGTTTTTCCTTCTTTTTTTGCATGCTTATTTCCTGCCACTTGTTGCACTCACTCCAAAAATAGGTCCTTCTCTCCAAAAATGGGTATGTTCCCAAAATAGATCTTTCTCCCAAAATAGACATGCTCCCAAAATAGACTTTCTTCCCACAATAGGCCTACGCCTAACAATGTCCTTGTTGGGTTAGGCATTGTAATTAGTGCCAATGGATTTTCACTAAGTACCATTCATGAAATGAAATGAAGTGCATTAGGGATTCCCCATGAGTTTCCCCTTGGTAAAACAATCATTATTTGCACTGACATGTTTTGTAGAAATTCTTACACTTTAATAGTTTAAAGCAAAATAGAAATTTCACCTCTTTGACTAGAGGTTTATTGGATCTTAACCCTGTGAATTTTGAACCTTGGGTTATTATGAAATACAAAACACAAAAACAACATAAATAGAACAATATTTCAATCCTTGACAACCAAATCTTTATATAGGCAATCCAAGGAGAAAAGATACCAAAGTATCTTGATAAGTTTCAACACTCTAGAGTTATCTTATGATGGCACATAAACTAGATATGAAAACTTACTCTTACAAAATTTATAACAACAATAAAATAACTCTTAACTTCTCAATTATTATGTCAAATCACTCAAACAATTTGTCCTTTACTTATGTCAAATCAACAAGACATATGCATATAAATTACATTTCATGAAGACCATACATGATTGGAAAATAAATCTATAATTTACACAAGGTGTGGATAGCTAAAAGCTTCATTAATGTACACAAGATGAAGTTATAGTACATGCCATAGCCTTATCACAAGGTTGGTACATTCCACTAGCTCTCCAAATCCCTTGCTAGGGAAAACAATGAAAACCCTAGCTCAACCAAGGAGCTCCAACATGTGTGAATCACTAAAACAATTCATCTAAGGAATGATGTCTTCTTCTCTTCTTCTTCTTCACCAAATACACCTAAGGTTTCCTCTCAAAACCTTAATCTCAAACTTCCAAAAGATGAAATCCTAACCCAATACTTTAAGATGCTTCAGGAAGATCATGAAACCCTAGTGAAACCCTAGTGACTGCAAGAGAGAGAGAGACCAAGTACAAATGAATATCTAAGAGAGAGAAGATGGCTATTGTGCTCCTCCTCTTAGTCACATCTACAAAAGACTAAAATAGGAACGAACACAAGGAATGATTGAGAAGGGATATCTCCTTCATATATATATATAAGGTCTTGATGCCCTCCTCTAAGATGCATAATGCTTCTCCTTCCAATTAAGGCATTCTCTAGGAAAGTGAACCTCTCCATGTGGCCACAATGATGGGTGTCCACCAAGTTGTTAAGAGAGCTCCAATGCCCCGAGGAGGAATACCAAGAAAGAACCCAACTGAGGTCAACTAACCATTGGGGAAGCTATCTCTAATGTGTGAATCCATCACAGACCATCTCGCATATGCAAAGCCATGTTGGACCATTCGGGGGATGAACATACACCATGTACCCCAAATATTATGAAGCAACCTCAAACATGGTGCAAACACTTTCAAAGTAACTCAAAAGATAATAGGTTTGCATTGGGTACCATTCGCCAATGCAAGGAAATGCCCAAAAGTTTCTCCATGAGTTTTCCCTTGGAAGAAAAATTCATCCATTATAAAGTATAGTCCATTACTAATTATAAGGCCGTTATTAATTTTGTTGATGGGTGAATCTTACAATCAAGAACATTTGATGATCACTTGGTTCAACTAATGATATACTCTAACTCTGTGTTTCTATATACATTCATACATTCATGACATCATATTCTACATACAAAGAAAATAATAAGTAGTAAATATCACTCTCAATGGAGAGGTTTCCCTCTCCCAAAATCAATGTGTTAGCTCTAGTCTTAGTTATTACTTGCATATCACCAAACTTGTGATAAGATGTAATGTTGCTGACTTGGCTAGTCTAGGAAACGATGTTAATGTGTGTGTAGGATCAATGGTCTACAACATATAAATGATCATACAAATAATAAACATGACAAAGGACTGCAAATTTTTTATTACGATATCTCTGTGGATTACAAAATGGTCGAATGCGGCTGAATAAACTGACAATACTCGACTAGATCAACAGACAAAGGATATTAGCTGGAATACAAATAAGCAACTAAAAGATAATACCCGGAATATGGGAGCATTGCAGAATCAATGGATGCACTGGGACTATGGCAGCTCTGACGGTAACTGCTGGAAGTCTGGAAAGTTCTCCCTGGGAGTTGTACTTCTCGGAATGGCCTGGAAACTATCCCAGATGATGCACCCTGCTATATTCCTCAGTATTGGTATCTGTCGGACCCCTTTGCTGATGATTCTGGACCCCAGATGGATACCCCTGGGGGAATGTGCCCCTCTTCTTCTAGCAAAATGAGTCCTAGTGATTCCACCGTCGGAATCGAATGAGATATGTCTCAAAATGACCGCCTTGGTCTACTGGGAAATGGGTTGGAAGGGTTTCCTTAAATCTAGTCTGATGCTCGCTCTGGAACCCCAAATGTGCCCGTGAAAAGTGTTGTACATCCAAGTTTGGAAAATGCATCCCAGTTGATTCCTCCATCGGAATCTGATGAGGAACCAGGCAAAAGATGCGCCTTGCCCTCCTCTCAAATGGGTCGGAGAGAAATCTCGAAATTCCCCCTGGATGGGGTAAGTCGACTAAAAACCCTCTCAGAAGTTGTGCCCTCACTCTAGATGAATGTGCCCTTGCTATTGAACACTGTGTAACTACTGTTGAAGAATGATGGAGGACCTAAATGATCTTCCTGGTGACTAGGGTGTGTGTCTCAACACCAAAATCAACCAACTTTTGTCTTCCTCCTGGAATCCACTGAACTATCTCTCCTGAGATGCACCTCTCTCCTCAATGACAAGTCATAATCTGCGTAATAATGAATTAGGTTGTTGAGTCTTCTCTTATAGCTTTCCAAAACCCTAATTCACTGCTGAAACTCTAATTCGTTGTTGACCTTTTCCCTCAAAGTGACTTTTACTTTATTTTATTATTCCTTGATTAAATCACTTAATTAATTAATTAATTAATCATTTTACCTCTAAAAAGTGATTTATC
>ML793170.1:519720-542316 GCA_009831015.1 Picea engelmannii
GGTGAAGTTCGATGTAACTCAACCCTCCATAACAAATTTGGTTATTCTTGTCTTTGCAGGTTAGTTATTGGCAATTCCTTTGGTTATGTCTTACTTATAAAACAATTCCTAGTATTAAGGTTGCTTGGTTACAATTACTTGCTTGGTAATTATTTTTTGCATAGAAACATCATCCATCATGGATTATTGGATGAAACCAATAGAATTTGTATTTGTATTTTTATTTTTAAATTTTTAAATCTCCATATGTATTTGTTAAACCATGAGGATTTTTTTTGTTGTCTAGGATTTATAAAATATATGTACACAAAAAACTTTGTAAACAATATTAATAAATTATTAGAAGAAGCAAAGCCTTTGCACCTGGTCCTTGGATCATGTTTGATGACATTATAAGACATTGACATACACTCCCTCACATAATGCATCATTTTCTAGTGATATTATGGTAAGCATATATTAGGCCACTAAGCTCTCATAGCCTTCAAAGTTTGTTTGTCAAAATGTCTCACTAGTGAACTTAGAGAAATCACTAACTCACTAAGAACCTTAGTTAAATAAGTAGCTCAATACAATCAAAACCCAATAAAGGGTTTCAACCTCAACGCAATGATACATTCTTCATGCTCTCCAACTCACATGCAACCAACTTCTATCCTCTCTTGACATATTCATCTATACACAAAAACAAACCATTCTGATCTCCATCACAAATCAAATCTATCAATCACAAAATCATATTTGACAATGGTGAGAGTCCTCCCCTTGAATGACATAAACTACAACAAATCCCTGTGATTTGCTCCCATTTTTTCTTCCAAAGTTGGTTTTAGTGTATTTTTCTTCATTTTTTTGAAAACGTTGGCTCTATTTATCAGGATGGAGATATTTATGGTGTTTTTTGCATCGACCACAAAATGTAGGCGCTAAATTAGACGTTAATAGTGTCGGAAATTATTCCCCATTTAGCGTCGGAAATTGCGCCCCATTCAGCGCTGGAAATTGTGCTCCATTTAGCATTGGAAATTGCACCCCCTTTAGCCCCAGAAATTGCGTCGAAAATTGCACCCTATTTAGTGCCAAAAATTGTGCCCCATTAGCGCCAGAAATAGTGCCCCTTTTATCGCCCTAGTTAGCGCTAGAAATTGCATCAGAAGTAGCCGGATGTAGCCAGATTATCCTAAATAGTTAATTAGTTGAGGTGTTCAGGGTTAAGTGGATAGGGGATTTGAGGATTATGGGATTTAGGTATTTGGGGTATAGGGATTTGGGGTATAGGGATTAAGGGTTAATGGATTAGGGGTTAGAGTTTAAGGGATTAAGGGTCAAGAGATAATGGATTTGGCACTTATGGGTTAGGTAGTTTAATAGTTAATGGCTTAGGGATTATGGGATAGGGGGTTAATGTTTAAGTTCTTAGGGCATAGGGGTTTATGGATTAATGTATTAGGGATTAGTGTTAAGTTCTTAAGGGTTGATGGCTTAGGGGTTAGGGGATTTATGGCTTTTGTGTTAAGGAATTAGTGATTAACTAAGGTTGAGGGCTTAAGGGTTAATTAGGGTTTAGCACCAGATGTGCCTAAATAGTTAATTAGTTGAGGTGTTGGGGTTAAGTGGATAGGGGCTTTGAGAATTATGGGATTTAGGGATTTTTGGTATAGGGATTAAGGGTTAAAGAATTAGGGGTTATGGTTTAAGGGATTAAGGGTCGAGAGATAAGGGATTTGGCACTTATGGGTTAGGTAGTTTAATGGTTAATGGCTTAGGTATTATGGGCTAGGGGATTAATGTTTAACTTCTTAAGGCATAGGGGTTTATTGTTTAAGGGATTAGGGATTAGGGTTTAGGGTTTAAGTGTTTAAGGGTCGATGGATTGGGGGTTAATGGATTTAGGACTTTTTTGTTAAGAGATTAGTGATTAACTAAGGTTGAGGGCTTAAGGGTTTATGGATTAGGGATTAAGGCTTTAGGGGTCAATGGCTTAGGGGTTAGGGGTTAGGTTGAAATTTTACATGGTTAGACGAGACACATGCCTTGATGGTATGCGAGGGTTTCAAGAATCAAGGATGCTTGACATCCCTTCATAATCTTCGACATCCTCCACGTTTGCATGAACCTTCATTATGTGGTCTGATCATTTTAATCATTCGCCATTCCCATCTATAGAATCTTGGTTGGAACTCTCTTGAAATTTCATGGAATGTCTTCCAACACGCTCATCTTCAATGTCATCAACCGACCTGACACAGTATGCAATGGTATTCGTATGCAATGGTATTCATATGCAATGGTATTGGTATGCAATGGTATCCATATGAAATTGTATTGGTATGCAATGGTATGCAATGGTATGCGAAAATGGTATGTTATGGTATGCATTGGTATTGGAATTGGTATGCAATGGGACCCTCAACTAGTTGGTTTTTTACTCTAAGTGACTCCTCCTACCCAAAGTTTTTCCCATAGGATGAAGTTTCATGTATCCCTATTCAACACAAAAGCCTAATCCACAACTATTCTACCTGATTATAGTTGTGAATAGGTAACATTAGCAACCTCTTATAGGTTTTGCATGAGTGGCTACAAGTGAGAAGTGCTTGTGATACCTACGATAGATAGAGAAACACTATTAGAGCCCTCCCTAGAGGTTCCCTAATTATTTTGAAAGGGGATTTCACCTTGGATGATAACTTTGTGGGATTACTATAACTATCTCCCATATCTTCACTAGTTTTATTCATTCCCTCACCATTGACCCAGGTTGAACTTTGGAAGGCCCTTTTTTAGCTCCTTACTAATTGGACCTTGGGATTTAATCATTGTCTGCTATCATTTGAAGGAATGTGTTCACTAGTTGTCTTTTCAAAGTTTTTCTGTAGTGGTCTGTTGATTGGTGTCACACTTAGAAATCCAAATGTGTCATTTTGATTTTCAAATCTTTACAATCTTCAACTTAGTTTAGACCATTTCAAATTGGTTTATCAGTCTTCTTATCATTCTAGGAGGAACCAAGGTATTCCTTCTTGATTCATGTCGGGGTTACCTCCAACAAGGCATAGACTTGAAGTTCTTGATTCCTCATAAAGTGAACTAGTATAAACACCAACTGCTTTGAATATCCCCATAGGAGGGGATCAAGATAATGTGAACCCTCTAGTTGGACAAAAGAAGAAGAAGCGACTTTTTTGTGGGGTATTTCTGACATCCCCCTTAGAAGATATGAGTTTCCTCCTCCTCCTCCTCCTTAAGGAAATTTTGATCCTCCAACTATAGAGAACATTGATAATTTTCCTCTGGCCAATTTCAATTGTTTACTCACTCATCTAGTGGATCTTCTTCTTGTTGAAGTGGGTGAGTTACCTCCCAAACACACTGTTTGTTCCTTTTTTCACGATCTTCCATAATTTGCGCTAAATGAGGCACAATTTTCACCCCAAATTGATTACATTTTCTATCAATAGTTGACGCTAAATCCGGTGCTAATGGCGCCCAATCTAGTGTCGACTATTCAAACAAAACAAAAAATTAAAAGACCCCACGCACAACGAAAAGAAAACCATTAACAATGTGCATTCACAATTTTTTGGGAAATATGTAATGTCCCCATCGAGATTTCAAAAATTAAAAGACCCTGTGCAAGGAAAAACAAACCATTAACAATGTGCATTTACGAATTTTTCCTCCAACTATAGAGAACATTGATAACTGTCCTCTGGCCAATTTCAATCATTTACTCACTCATCTAGTGGATCTTCTTCTTGTCGAAGTGGGTGAGTTACCTTTCAAACACACTGTTTATTCCTTTTTGCACAATCTTTCATAATTTGTGGTAAATGAGGTGCAATTTGTGCCCCAAATTGATTACATTTTCTATCAATAGTTGGTGCTAAACCGGGTGCTAATGGCACCCAATTTAGCATATACTATTCAAACAAAAAAAAAAGTACCCCACACACAACGGAAAACAAACCATTAACAATGTGCATTTAGGAATTTTTGGGAAATATGTAATGTCCCCATCGAGATTTCAAAAATTAAAAGATCTCGCACAAGGAAAAACAAACCATTAACAATGTGCATTCACAAATTCTTGGTGGCTGAAGAGTTTCATGATTTATGAATGAGTTTGGGTTGAAAGGAGGTCAAATATTTTGTGTTGGATAGCATACTCTCATTGATGGAAATTTCTATGCAGTGGGGGAAAATTTAGGGTGTGTTGGGAACATATATTTCATGGAGAGGCCAAGTTTACCCACCATAAATCATATTACACTTGAGGGGCGCACTAACTCTGCAAAAATCATGGTATTCACTTCTAGTATGGTATGCTTCATTTTTGGTTGGTATATTAGA
This sequence comes from Picea engelmannii, assembly GCA_009831015.1. Lineage (NCBI taxonomy): Eukaryota > Viridiplantae > Streptophyta > Pinopsida > Pinales > Pinaceae > Picea > Picea engelmannii. Next base: position 524,074 of record ML793170.1, read on the forward strand.
GTGGGGAAGTCGACTTGATAAAGGCTATCCCATCCAATCCCATTCCAACGACAACGGATACAGGGAACACGAAAATAGAGAAAACAGTGAAGGTAACATACCAGAGACTTAATGCTCTACATCTCACAGCCACAACTACAAATTTTGTGGCTAGGGCCGAGTTTGGGTATTCTCCTTCAATCTGGACGCCTCTATCATTAGTTGGGCACAATATCTTGTGGATAGGGTCGATTTTTCTTGAGGAAATTGCTCCACTGCTGAAAAAGGAAAGGCCCACTATCCTGGGTTGCATTTATGGTGGTTAGGAGGTGAGTTAACTCTTCATTGGGCCTCATATTTAGCATTGGGATTGGCACTAGTGGTGTTGGATGTAATAGAGGAACAAGTTCAGAAGTGTCAAGAGGGGTGCATCATTATACAGTAGCTATGGAGGGATTCTATAGGAGGAAAGCTAATCTATATTCATTACGAGTTGGGGCCACTACCATAGAAAAATCACTTCAGTAACCTACAATAACACTCATATCAATTCCCCAGTCTGCAATGAGGTCGGAAATTTAATGAAATAAGATATTTGTGTGTGCAACTATCTTTGGTTCTAGTGTTTAGTGTAATTTTGTTATTACACTCTATTTGTATCAGCCTTTCTTTTATTTTTGACATCCAACATATTGTTGTCTACAAGAAACACATGGAAACTATGACTATAAACACCTGGATTTATTACATCAACATTTAAGTGTTAATTTGGGATAGATATGGATCCATATGCGAATGGAAAGAGACTACCCTCAGTGAAGAAATTGCAATAGTAATTAAACATGCCATTAGGGGAAACTAACAAACTAGGTTAGTGTGGAGAATCCATGCGATGTGTTTGAAAAAATTCACAAACGAGATGTGGTCTCATGGATTACACTGATCACTGGAAATGCACCGCAGGATCCATTAAATATTGTTTTATCATATCAATTGCATGTTGAAAAGGATGAACATAATTCATATTTAGAAGGATTATCAGACCTGGATTTGCAAGGCAATGGAAATTTAAACAAATAGACATTGGGGAACCAAACATGGATGGACATGTTTTCTTCAAATGATTTCAAAAACACAAGGATGGATATTCCAAATATAAATTTGTAGGATGAATTAAAGGAAATGCTTGAAACTTGATGTGTCAAAGAAATTTTGTCTAGATGCACTTCCACCAACTTGCCCGCACCAAAAAATTCTTCTAACATCTCTAGCTTAATTAGAATTGTATCTTCATTAAGTGCAAGTGCAAATTAGAGGAATGTTGTTCCATCAAATGAATCCAAATATTTGAATGGAATTGGATGCACTGAGAAAGATGATTCACATAAGCAGTTGAGATATTCTCCATCTCATGTTTCACCACCTCATTTCTTTCAAATTCAATTATCAGGAACCTTGTCATGCCTTTCCTTGACAAGCCATGCATTTCTTTGGCATGTATTGCCTTGCCTTGACATGCCATGCCTTTCCTTTCATTGACATGCCATGCCTTGCCTTGCTTTGCCTTGCCTTGACATGCCATGCATTGCCTTACCTTGACATGCCATACCTTTCCTTGGCATGCCATGCATGCCTTGTCATACCTTTCCATGCATCTCCTTACCTTGACATGTCATGCCTTGCCTTGACATGACATGCCTTGTCTTGCCTTGCCATGCTTTGTCATGTGTTGTCGTGCATTTCAATGCCTTGCCTTGTTGTGCCTTTCCTTTACATGCATTCCCTTTCCTTTCCTTGACATCCCATGCCTTGCCTTGACATGTAATGCCTTGTCTTTCCTTGCCATGATTTGTCGTGCCTTACCATGACTTGCCCTGCCATGCCTTGCCTTGACATGTCATGCCTTGTCTTTCCTTGCCATGATTTGTCGTTCCTTACCATGACTTGCCCTGCCATGCCTTGCCTTGCCATGCATTTCATTACCTTTCCTTTACATTCCTTGCCTTGACATGCCATGCCTTGCCTTTCCTTGCATGCCTTGTAATGCCTTTCCCTAACATGATTTACCTTTCCTTGACATGCCTTTCCTTGACTTGCCATGCCTTTCCTTGAAATGCCTTGCCTTGAATTGACATGAAATGCCTTACCTTGACATGTCTTTCCTTGCGACCACGATGCCCGCAATCGCTCGACATAGGGGTTGTGAAAGTCGACCCCCTGTGTCAGATTTGTATTGTGCCTCACTGAGCAAAACCCTAGTTCAGGAGATCCTCTAAAAAACAGTTTTATGAGCAACGAAATCACAAGAGAGGAGTCCCCCTAGCTGGAATCATGTGCCAGCAGTCCAACAGAATTGACGGTTCGTCGATCAGAGGCATGGTTTGTGTGTTATGTCGTGTTGCAATTCGCCTCCTGAATCCATTCAGGGACACAATGACAATTTGTCCTGGGGTACAGAATCATAATCAGGAAACATAACTACGTTCTGTAAGCTCCGGAAGGTCCATATGGCCAATTCCCATGGGACCACAATGCCCACAATCGTCTGACACATGGGTCTTGAAAGTTGACCCCCTGTGTCAGATTTCCATTGTGCCTCACTGAGCAAAACTCTAGTTTCAAAGATCCTCTCAGAAACACTTTTTCGGGCGACATAATCATAGGAGAGGGGTCCCCCTAGATGGAATCCGGTGCTAGGAGTCCAATGGAACTAACGGCTCATCGAACTGAGGCACAACTTACGTGTTATGTCAAGTTACAACTCGCCTCCCGAATCCATTCATGGAGACAATGACAATTTGTTCTGGTGGCACAAAATCACAACCGAGCAACGTAAATGAATTTCGTAATATTTGGAAGGTCTGTATGGCCAACGCCTACATGAACACAGTGCCCACAATCGCCCAACATAGGGGTTGTGAAAGTCGACCCCCTGTGATGGATTTGCATTGTGCCTCACCGAGCAAAACTGTATTTTCCAAGATCCTCTAAAAAACACTTTTATGGGCCAGAAAATGACAGGAGAGGGGTCCCCCTAGCTGGAATCTCGTGCCAGAAGTCCAACAGAACTGATGGTTCATTGATCCGAGACATGGATTGTGTGTTATGGTGTGTTGAAATTCGCCTCCTAAAGCCATTCAGGGACACAATGACAATTTGGTTTGGGGGTACAAAATCACAATTGAGCAACGTAATTGAGTTTCGTAAGCTCCAGAAGGTCTGTATGGCCAACGCCCATAGGACCATGATGTCCACAATCACCCGAAACAGGGGTCTTGAAAGTTGACCCCATGTGCCAGATTTGCATTGTGCCTCACTGAGAAAAACTCTAGTTTTGGAGATCCTCTAAGAAACATTTTTTCAGGTGACGAAATCACAGGAGTGGAGTCCCCCTAGATGGAATCTGATGCTAGGAGTCCAACAAAACTGACGATTCATCGATCTGAGTCAAGGTTTGCGTGTTATGCCAAGTTGCAACTCGCCTCCTGAAGCCATTCAAGGAGACAATGACAATTAGGTCCGGTGGCACAAAATCACAATCGAGTGACGTAATTGAGTTTCGTAAGCTCCAGAAGGTTTGTATGGACAACGCCCATGTGACCATGGTGCCCATAGTCACCTGACATAGGGGTTGTGAAATTCGACCCCCTGTGTCGGATTTGCATTGTGCCTCACTGAGCAAAACTCTAGTTTCAAAGATCCTCTAACAAACACTTTTACGGGGGATGAAATCACAAGAGAGGGGTCCCACTACTTGGAATCTCGTGCCAGGAGCCCAACGGAACTGACGATTCATCGATCCAAGGCATGGTTTTTGTGTTATGGCATGTTGTAATTCGTCTCCTAGCGTCATTTAGGGACACAATGACAATTTGGTCTAGGGGTAAAAAATCACAATTGGGCGGCATAACTGAGTTCTGTAAGCTTTGGAAGCTTCGTATGTCCAACGCCCACGGGACCACGATGCCCACAATCGTCCGACACAGGGGTCTTGAAAGTTGACCCATGTGTCGAATTTGCATTGTGCCTCACTAAGAAAAACTCTAGTTTCAAAGATCCTCTAAGAAACACTTTTCCAGGCGATGGAATCACAGGAGAGGGGTCCCCCTAGCTAGAATTCGATGCCAGGAGTCCAATAGAATGAAATTCGTCGATTAGAGGCACGGTTTGTGTGTTATACAGAGTTACAACTCGCCTCCTAAAGCCATCTAGGGGGACGATGGGAATTTGGTCTGGTGGCACAAAATCACAATTGAGCGACGTAGCTGAGTTTCGTAAGCTCCGGAAGGTCTGTATGGCCAATTCCCACGAGACCACGGTGCCCAAAATCTCCCGACCTAGGGGTTGTGAAAGTCAAACCCCTGTGTCGGATTTGCATTTTGCCTCACTAAGAAAAACCCTAGTTTCGGAGATCCTCTAACAAACACTTTTACGAGCAACGGAATCACATGAGAGGGGTCCCCCCAGCGGGAATCCAGTGCCAGGAATCCAATGGAATTGACGGTTCATCGATCTGAGGCATGGTTTGTGTGTTATGGTGTGTTGCAAAGTGTCCTAGAACTTGATTTGAGTTTATATGGTTGGTTCTTAGATACTTTTATAGTTATTTAAGTTTATGTGGCACCTGTTATGCTTGTTTTCCTCGTCATTTTTGGTAGGAGGCATTGTTACTGTTTCAACTTGGGGATGGTTTTTATTGCAAACATTCTAACATACAATTGTTTATGTATAAGAGATTTCTACTTTTAGTTAGGTTATTTAGTGTGTTTTGATTGTGTCCCCATATTTCAACATTAATTTGTGTCAATGATGATGAAAGAGATTAAAGTGAGTGGTAATCCAAATGAATTTCCTTTGACCAACAAAGTTATTGGGTGACTTTCAAAGTTCATGTTGTTACTCATAATGATGAAGGTGATTGATGTTCTAATTAGATTTTCTTTTGACCAATGTTCCTAATTACTAATTGAAAATGTAAATAAGGTTGGACCCAAGATTGGAATTCGATAGGAAAAAATACTCCTCATGAGGATTTTACCCATCAGGAAAGTGGACCTCTCCATGTGGCCACAGTGAAGGATGTCCACCAAGCCATTAAGAGAACTCCAATTCCTAGGGAAAGAATACCAAGAAAGCGCCCAACTGAGGTCAACTAACCATTGGGGAAGCTATCTCTAATGCGTGAATCTATCACGGACCATCTCCCATGTGCAAATCCATCTTGGAACCTTTGGGGACTGAACATACACCATGTACCCCAAATCTTATGAAACAATCTCAAACATCGTGTAAACACTTTCAAAGTAACTTGAAAGCTAATAGATTTTCATTGGGTACCATTCGCGAATGCAAAGAAATGCCCATAAGTTTCCCCATGAGGTTTTCCTTGGAAGAAAAAGTCATCCATTATAATGTATAGTCCATTACTAATTATAAGGCCACTACTAATTTTGTTGATGGGTGAATCTTACAATCAAGAAAATTTGATGATCAATTGGTTCAACTAATGATATACTCTAACGTAATGTTTCTATATACAATAATGCATTCATGACATCGGATTCTACATACAAATTGAATAATAAGTAGTAAATATCACTCTTAGTGGAGAGGTTTCCCTCTCCCAAAATCAATGTGTTAGCTCCAGTCTTGGTTATTACTTGCATATCACCAAACTTGTGATAAGATGTAGGCGAATAATCTTATTGACTAAATAATCAATTATGGATTAATGAATGTATTCATTTGTAAGCATAATCTTGCACCACTGTATATGAGGGATTTTCAACTTTTTAATCCTGACAAAGTCGAACAAAATCATTCAATTTTACAACCTTTATTTAAGTTTAAATATCTAATCAAAAACTATGATGTCACCCACCTATTATTGGTGATTGAATGATTTTAGGAAAACCATGGAATGCAAATAAGATACAAACATACGTCCTTCTTACATAGTTATGCTTTTTGGATGGAAATGCTTTGGTATGAAATGCTCATTTTATTTCCCTTCTATTAATTGTTCTTTCAAGGTATTTGAAGTATTATGAAAGTGTCCTAAAACTTGATTTGAGTTTGTATGGTTGGTTCTTAGATACTTTTATAGTTATTTAAGTTTATGTGGCACTTATCATGCTTGTTTTCCTAGTCATTTTTGGTAGGAGGCATTGTTATAATGATGAAGGTGATTAGTGTTCTAATTATATTTTCCAAATTTTCTTTTGAAAAATGTTCCTATTACTAATTGAAAATTGAAAATGTAAACAAGGTTGAACACAAGATTGGAATTGGATAAAAAAAAAACTCATTAGGATTTTACCCATCAAATATGGTTAAAAGTTTTACTAAGCCGTTTCTCTCAACAACTAAGTTATGCACCAAAACATATGTTTTTTTTTAACCATAGTACTAATAGATTTTCTAATTGAATCTTTAACGGATAGATTCAGTCATACTTCAACAATAAAGCTCATCTTCAGCGTACCGTAATCTTCAAGTAGATCGCCGCATTCCCGGTGTTGTTTTCATGGAGGATTGAAGCCAAATCTGGTAATCTAAGGATGATCCATTGTTTCTGAATAGACTCAGATTATCCCAATTGCAATTTAAATCATAAATTGATCAAACTCCAGAATTTTTATGATTTTTTTAAAATTTATTCAGATCGTCAAAAATGTTTCCATATATATTTTTCAAAGATATTTCTGCATCATGAAAACTTCCCTCCCCTCATCTTATGAAAAGAAATACAGGCAACGTGGCTGCTCAAATAAAAGACAGCAAATATGTGGCTGCTGGGATTCGAGCCCAGGTCTCCACGGCCACAACGTGGAATTCTCACCACTAAACTACAGCCACCGATTATGGTTTTTATTTACACAACGAGCTACATTTAATAAGCTCCATGAGAAGTTTCACTCATTCAATTTTTTATAATATTAATGTATGTATTTAATTGACTAAATGACACGATAGAGAAATAATCAACAAAGCCCGTCTAGCTCAGTTGGTAGAGCGCAAGGCTCTTAACCTTGTGGTCGTGGGTTCGAGCCCCACGGTGGGCGTTTTCTATTATTATTGCTTTCTGATATTTAAGCCTTCTTAAACCATGACGCAGATCGTGGGTTCGAGCCCTAGAATAAGCGGCGGATCGTCGTAATTTATAATTTAGATTTTTTATTATCATCCGATATCCGAGTCACTTACAAAATACTTAAGGTTTTTCAATGGGATGTAAGTTTTGAATGACAATATATATCCCTTTTCCACAAGGATGGATTTTAAGAAGGTTTTTCCTCTTTTCACAATCACAAGGATAGTAAGAAGATTTTGGAAGCCAAACATGGAGATCAAACCAAATAATTTATAGATGCAAAACATAATTAGCAAGAAAGCGTAAACATTTATAAACTCAAGTTTAAGTAGAGAACTTTGTATCTTTCTTGTATATTGTAAACACGATGTGTAAGGAGGATATACTTTCAAGGCTATATTAAATAGAAAACAACCAAAAATTTAGCTTATTGAAAACTGTGGTCGCCATACCATGCAACAAAATAGGAAGCAGGAGGGAGAACATACACCAAATTAGGCCCCATACCAGGCCACCATGAGCTATGCAACCTCCTCCCATGCTAACATCAAGCTCCAACAATAAATTCAACCTAGCCATGTCTATCCAGAAAGCATGGTCCAAAAGCAGTGCCTCTACAAAGGTGCTACAGAGCATGCAAAGGAATAATGCAAGCTCTATAAATCTATACACTGCCATGTCTTCTTAGGCAAGACATTTACTTCAGAGCCTAAATCTAGTATAATATCTCCCATGTTGAAATCCCCAATGTTGTCATTTAACCTGAATTCTCAGCTTGTCCTTCTTCTTGTATGGAGATGATTGACTCTTTTCTGTTCTAACTTCCCTTCTACCCTAGTGTTAAATCTTTCTAGCAAATTTTGTAAGACCTTAACAAATGATGGATCATTCAATAACTTAACACAGGATTGCAGAAAATTCCTTATGGTACTTACTTGATTTAACGGTTTCCCTTTACTGGTATGGTCCATTGAAGATGGAATCTCATACATTGGTTGGTCTTGATTTTGCTATGCAACTGATCTAGATGCAACATTCTTCTTGAGAATATCCTGTCTGGCCTCTTAAATATTTCCTTTTATTTCCACACGTCAAACTGCTTATGTGGCTTAGTATTCTTCTTGACCCATTGGTGTTATGTTGGATATTGTTTTGTTGCATCAACTCATGTCTTGGCTCCTCCTCGAGTGACTATATTGATGTTTTTCCCATCATCCCTGGCTTCTGCAGAAATCCACTAGACATTATGGTTGTTCTAGTTTCTTTTTTCCTGAATTTTTCCTAAGAGTGTTGGGTAGTCTTATGTGTCATGGTATGTTGCACGACAATACATACATGTCATCGGTGGAAGTGGACAATCCATTGCATAATGTCCTGGTTGTTGGCAGTTGTGGCACACTACTGGTCCTTTGCCTCGTCCAAATCCTCCTCTGCCTTGTCCTCCACCTATGTATCCACCTCAATCTCCTTGTGGTAAGTTGTATTGGGGTACCTGATTATACTATGCGTGATTATACTGTGGTTTCACATTGTTGTATTGCGCTTGTGCATTGTTGTACTGTGGTTGTGCATTGTTGTACTATGGTTGCGCATTGTTGTATGGTGGTGGCACCAGGCTGAACTAAGGTGCGGTTTTCCCTGTCATCATCTCTGCTTGCACCCTATACGTGTCTGAAGTTCTTTCTCTCATCAATTCCATTGTTCTACAATCTTTATCATCATGACCCAATGATTTGCAAAAAAATCAATATGAACTTTTTAGAATTTTATTATACTTCTGCATCATTGGACAATGATATGGATCATGCCCATGTGTCTTACAAATATCGCACCATGGTCCTCTTGTTGGCAAGGGGTTCGACACCCATGTTGCCAAGTATTGCGCAAAATTTGTACATTCAATCTTAGGCTGCCCTTTCATCCTACATAGCGTACACCAAACAACTTCTCTTTTCTCTTTTCGCTTATTTTGGTTAAGTTGAAATGTCAGATTCTTCAAATCCTCCTTCATCTCCTCACCAGATCTATCTACTAATACTGGTTCTCTTCCAGTTGCAAGGATTCCTACAAAGCCTCTGCCTGAGTTTGGAAGTTTTTTTGTCTCAAAGGATACCTAAAGTGTGGTAACAATGAGTTCACAAATAAGTGTCTATGTTGCATGTTAGTAATTGCATATTTTAACTTTCCTTTTAGACGTTTGAACCTATGATCAATATCCCAAACAGACTCACCTGGTTTATGCCTGACTTCAATCATTTCATTCATGTATTGGTCTTCTGAGCTTGGTTATGAAACTCGTTTACCAGTATTTTTTTCACATCTGCGATCATCTTTGGTATTCCCTGTAGACTATTTACATCTAGGCTCATGTATCAATTCAACTCATGGTCTTTTAGTGTGATAACTAACTGTGCAAGCTTTGTATCCTCATCCGTGATCTACTTTGCTTCCCAGATCTTCTCACCGATAAACAAATTATTTTTAGGGTCGTGTGATGCCTCTCCCTGAAATTTTGGTAATCTAATCGTGGGATCTTGTCCTGCCATTTTAAATTGTGCTCAACTACTACCTCTGTGCAGTGTAGATACTTAACTGTTACTACCTGAACTTGTTCCTTCATTTGATTTTCCTTGATTGGACCCCTGTCCTGTTGCTCTTCTTCCACTAAAATTCGGTTGTCTAAACATTGGTGTTCTTTCAGGTGTATTACTCGCACGTGGGGTTGTAGGTTCCACACTGACGGTGACATGGATTGGATTTTTGCCTTATGTTACTGACCCTGGACCTCTTATTTTCCTTTCGTATGTTGCGCATAGAATTTCCTCAATTTTCTCCACATCCCATAGATCCTCTACCTCTTCTTCATCTCTCGCCAAGCCTTCTCTGTCGGCTATGGCTCTCTTCTTGTTATTCATCTTATATTGGTAAGGTATTCTTCTGCGCGTCTTTCCATATTTTTCCATCGTTTGCTTTATCTAGTCCTCTTCCATCGTGATTGGGTCAATGGCCTCCTTCTTTTTTCCCTTATCCATCTCCATGTCCATATCTCAACATCTTGTCAGTGCTTCCCCCCTTCTCCCATGCACGCAAGGAAGTTTAGTTGTTTGATTCCATTGTCATCACACCTTTGTCATACAATAAAATATTGATTGAAGTATACAATGATATGATATACCTACCTCTAGGTCCCTTCAAAAAATCCCGCTCTGCAACGGTGTAGGACTTTGCAGTATCTACTGCAAATTCAATGATAAACCCTGCAACAATACTATCTAACCAGAAATATATTGTGTGCACAAATTTGTTATTAACTTGTTGTAATTGCGTGATATCCACAAGATGCCACTCTAGTTGTATGATCTGATTCGTCTGGTGGTTGTCCTTAAACCTCAATAACCACTCATGCAACATATGCGGGAAATCACAAAAAAATACCTCATGCTAGTCGCTAAACATGTATTTGTCGATATATTTGTATGGTGTCAACTTAGGGTTTTTGTTTTCCTTCTGCGCAAACTCGAGTTCCTTTGTTCTCAACCATCTTTCGATCTCTGCCTTCATTGGATTTCATGGCCTGAACATTCCCTTCTATACTTTCATCCCCCACGCTTTTCTTTCATAGATCATGTCCACTCAATCCCGTACAGTTTCAACCGACAACAGAACCATTTGTTGGTTTACTTCTAGACTGACCCATGTTTTGATCTCAAATAGGTTTCCAACAAAACCCTCAAAACTATCTGCCCTCCTAGTAAACCAGAAGGCAATATTGTGCACTGGGTGCACAATGCAGTCTCAGCCGAGATAGCTTTTATGGGGGACTGCAATACTCAGGTGTTTGTAGTCTAGGAATGAGTGAGGATTGTGGCTAGGTCCTTTTCCTTGTGCATCATCATCATTAATCATTCATCTACTTCTAGGATTCTTTCATCTTTAAACCTAGGCATGCATGTTGTTATAACTATTTTAACCATTCATTCTTGAGCTAATGATTAACAAAAAAATAAAGCATTCATTAACAATCACATATAACAAAATGTTTTACCGTGGCACACCCCCTCTTGGGGTTATGTCCACAAAGATATTTCTTCTCTGCTCTTTTATTTATTTTGCTGCAAATCTTGCACTGCGTGCATTACATCTTCAATATTACAATCAAAATGAGGGTAAGTACCCTCTGGGAGGCTGACTAGATCACTCTAGGCTCCTCAGCCTGTGACCTAACCCTCAAAGACTAGCTTATTCAAATCTACCACAAAAATTATTACAATCAATATTTTCCCAACCAACTAACTCTCAATAATCAATTGACCGACCTCGACCTCGACCTCCTAGGTCCTTATTTATACTACTTTATAGGATTATAGTCGTTACAATATTTGTCAAAAACCCTATTACTAGCATAGTTAGGCCTGTTTGCTTGCGTGCCACGTTGCTTTTCCTCTTGCATGTTGTTTTTCCTTCTTTTTTTGCATGCTTATTTCCTGCCACTTGTTGCACTCACTCCAAAAATAGGTCCTTCTCTCCAAAAATGGGTATGTTCCCAAAATAGATCTTTCTCCCAAAATAGACATGCTCCCAAAATAGACTTTCTTCCCACAATAGGCCTACGCCTAACAATGTCCTTGTTGGGTTAGGCATTGTAATTAGTGCCAATGGATTTTCACTAAGTACCATTCATGAAATGAAATGAAGTGCATTAGGGATTCCCCATGAGTTTCCCCTTGGTAAAACAATCATTATTTGCACTGACATGTTTTGTAGAAATTCTTACACTTTAATAGTTTAAAGCAAAATAGAAATTTCACCTCTTTGACTAGAGGTTTATTGGATCTTAACCCTGTGAATTTTGAACCTTGGGTTATTATGAAATACAAAACACAAAAACAACATAAATAGAACAATATTTCAATCCTTGACAACCAAATCTTTATATAGGCAATCCAAGGAGAAAAGATACCAAAGTATCTTGATAAGTTTCAACACTCTAGAGTTATCTTATGATGGCACATAAACTAGATATGAAAACTTACTCTTACAAAATTTATAACAACAATAAAATAACTCTTAACTTCTCAATTATTATGTCAAATCACTCAAACAATTTGTCCTTTACTTATGTCAAATCAACAAGACATATGCATATAAATTACATTTCATGAAGACCATACATGATTGGAAAATAAATCTATAATTTACACAAGGTGTGGATAGCTAAAAGCTTCATTAATGTACACAAGATGAAGTTATAGTACATGCCATAGCCTTATCACAAGGTTGGTACATTCCACTAGCTCTCCAAATCCCTTGCTAGGGAAAACAATGAAAACCCTAGCTCAACCAAGGAGCTCCAACATGTGTGAATCACTAAAACAATTCATCTAAGGAATGATGTCTTCTTCTCTTCTTCTTCTTCACCAAATACACCTAAGGTTTCCTCTCAAAACCTTAATCTCAAACTTCCAAAAGATGAAATCCTAACCCAATACTTTAAGATGCTTCAGGAAGATCATGAAACCCTAGTGAAACCCTAGTGACTGCAAGAGAGAGAGAGACCAAGTACAAATGAATATCTAAGAGAGAGAAGATGGCTATTGTGCTCCTCCTCTTAGTCACATCTACAAAAGACTAAAATAGGAACGAACACAAGGAATGATTGAGAAGGGATATCTCCTTCATATATATATATAAGGTCTTGATGCCCTCCTCTAAGATGCATAATGCTTCTCCTTCCAATTAAGGCATTCTCTAGGAAAGTGAACCTCTCCATGTGGCCACAATGATGGGTGTCCACCAAGTTGTTAAGAGAGCTCCAATGCCCCGAGGAGGAATACCAAGAAAGAACCCAACTGAGGTCAACTAACCATTGGGGAAGCTATCTCTAATGTGTGAATCCATCACAGACCATCTCGCATATGCAAAGCCATGTTGGACCATTCGGGGGATGAACATACACCATGTACCCCAAATATTATGAAGCAACCTCAAACATGGTGCAAACACTTTCAAAGTAACTCAAAAGATAATAGGTTTGCATTGGGTACCATTCGCCAATGCAAGGAAATGCCCAAAAGTTTCTCCATGAGTTTTCCCTTGGAAGAAAAATTCATCCATTATAAAGTATAGTCCATTACTAATTATAAGGCCGTTATTAATTTTGTTGATGGGTGAATCTTACAATCAAGAACATTTGATGATCACTTGGTTCAACTAATGATATACTCTAACTCTGTGTTTCTATATACATTCATACATTCATGACATCATATTCTACATACAAAGAAAATAATAAGTAGTAAATATCACTCTCAATGGAGAGGTTTCCCTCTCCCAAAATCAATGTGTTAGCTCTAGTCTTAGTTATTACTTGCATATCACCAAACTTGTGATAAGATGTAATGTTGCTGACTTGGCTAGTCTAGGAAACGATGTTAATGTGTGTGTAGGATCAATGGTCTACAACATATAAATGATCATACAAATAATAAACATGACAAAGGACTGCAAATTTTTTATTACGATATCTCTGTGGATTACAAAATGGTCGAATGCGGCTGAATAAACTGACAATACTCGACTAGATCAACAGACAAAGGATATTAGCTGGAATACAAATAAGCAACTAAAAGATAATACCCGGAATATGGGAGCATTGCAGAATCAATGGATGCACTGGGACTATGGCAGCTCTGACGGTAACTGCTGGAAGTCTGGAAAGTTCTCCCTGGGAGTTGTACTTCTCGGAATGGCCTGGAAACTATCCCAGATGATGCACCCTGCTATATTCCTCAGTATTGGTATCTGTCGGACCCCTTTGCTGATGATTCTGGACCCCAGATGGATACCCCTGGGGGAATGTGCCCCTCTTCTTCTAGCAAAATGAGTCCTAGTGATTCCACCGTCGGAATCGAATGAGATATGTCTCAAAATGACCGCCTTGGTCTACTGGGAAATGGGTTGGAAGGGTTTCCTTAAATCTAGTCTGATGCTCGCTCTGGAACCCCAAATGTGCCCGTGAAAAGTGTTGTACATCCAAGTTTGGAAAATGCATCCCAGTTGATTCCTCCATCGGAATCTGATGAGGAACCAGGCAAAAGATGCGCCTTGCCCTCCTCTCAAATGGGTCGGAGAGAAATCTCGAAATTCCCCCTGGATGGGGTAAGTCGACTAAAAACCCTCTCAGAAGTTGTGCCCTCACTCTAGATGAATGTGCCCTTGCTATTGAACACTGTGTAACTACTGTTGAAGAATGATGGAGGACCTAAATGATCTTCCTGGTGACTAGGGTGTGTGTCTCAACACCAAAATCAACCAACTTTTGTCTTCCTCCTGGAATCCACTGAACTATCTCTCCTGAGATGCACCTCTCTCCTCAATGACAAGTCATAATCTGCGTAATAATGAATTAGGTTGTTGAGTCTTCTCTTATAGCTTTCCAAAACCCTAATTCACTGCTGAAACTCTAATTCGTTGTTGACCTTTTCCCTCAAAGTGACTTTTACTTTATTTTATTATTCCTTGATTAAATCACTTAATTAATTAATTAATTAATCATTTTACCTCTAAAAAGTGATTTATCAATCCTTATGGCTTCTCCACCCACTGAAAGTCACTTCTCATCATCTTATCCTGTAGTGATCTTCTTCCCGATTCCGATGAGTTATTACACTAAGAGGTTTCTCGAAGTAATATGCCCATTATGACCTTCTTAGTGAAATCAATTAATATATGACCCATAATAACTTAAAATTACAGAAATCGTCGGAATGCAACGAAACCAAAACCAAGTTGTGCGGAATGGATCCTGATGATGAACGATGCAAGTCGGGCCCAATAAAACCCCTCAATATCTCTCGAACTCTCTATTACCCCTATCTAGCTACTCTGGTAGGCATAGCACTCTGTAAAGTTATAATGTCCCCAATGTTGCTGACTTGACTATAGTCGATCATGGCAAGAGCATATGAGGCACCTAGATGAGGTATTGAGCATCATGGAGGCACAATCATTATATGCCAAAGAGTCCAAGTGTGAGTTATGTATGACAAAGCTGCTTTACTTAGGCCACATCATCAGTGCACACGGGGTACAGGTGCACCAAGAGAAGATCGGGGCCATTTTGGATTTGCCAACGCCGAGGAACGTGACATAATTGAGGAGCTTCTTCGGTCTGTGCAACTATTGCAGGCGGTTTGTCCGAGGTTTTTCTCAGCTTGGAGCACCGCTGACAGATCTTACCAAGCATGGGGCCTTGATATGGACTGAGAAATCACAGGAAGCCTTTGATCACATGAAGGAAGTCATGGGCACTTGTCCAGTGTTGGCACTACCAGACTTCACCTTGCCATTTGTACTAGAGTGTGACACATCCGGTGAAGGGATCGGTGTAGTTTTGATGTAGGGAGGACACCCCATTATATTCGAGAGATGAAAGCTTAGTCAACCTGAGAGGTTGTAATCCATTTATGACAAGGAAATGTTGGCAATCATGCATGCCTTGACCAAGTTCAGACAATATTTGGTGGGCAGCAAATTCATGGTCAAGACCGATCACAACAGTTTGAAGTATTTCCTTGAGCAGAAGGACCTCAGTGAGCGCCAACAGAAATGGGTGATGAAGGTATAGGCATTCGACTTTGACATAGAGTATGTCAAGGGGAAGAAGAACATTGTGGTCGATGCATTATCGAGGAGACCTGCGACATGTTCTTTGATGGAGATTTCAACAGATTGGAAATCCCACTTGTTAGTGGAATATTCCAAGAACAAGTTCGCTTGTGAAATGATGGATGGGAAGATACAGGATGACCGGTATAGGGTCATTGACAATGTCATATTTTACAAGGATAGAGTCTACTTGGTGCCAGATTCAGGGCTCAAGAAGAAGATCCTCACTGCAATTCATGATTCACCTCTAGCAGGCCATCAAGTTTTTTTCAAAACCTATAGACAGATCAGAGAGAGGTTCTCATGGAAGGGCCTCAAACAAGACGTTATGAGACACGTCAGTGAGTGTGTGACTTGCCAGCAGAACAAATCAGAGCATGCTCTTCCAACAGGGCTACTTCAGCCACTCCCCATTTCAGAGAAGAAATGGGAGAATATATCTATGGATTTCATCACAAGTCTACCCAAGGTCTAGGGTAAGGATTGTATCTATGTAGTGGTCGACAGATTGACCAAGTTTGCTCACTTCTATGCCATACCGATAGAGTACAACACAGTTCACATAGCCGAGCTTTTCTTCAGGGAGGTCTTCAGACTTCATGGGTTGCTGAAGAACATCGTTAGTGACAAGGATAGTCGGTTCATAGGGACATTTTGGAGAGAGTTGTTTTGGTTGGTGGGGACAGAGTTGACACCTAGCACCAGCTATCACCCTCAGACAAATGGGCAGAACGAGATTGTCAACAAGTGGGTTGAAGGGTATTTGAGGAACTATGTAGGAGGACATCAGAGAACGTGGGTAATGTGGTTACATTTAGTAGAACATTGCTACAACACCACCTTCCACATGTCCATTGGTATGACACCCTTCCGAGCATTGTACAGATATGATGCTCCCACTTTGGTAGACTTGATCTTCGGGGAGAGCAGAGCTCCCAAGGCCAAGGATTGGATCATATAGAGTCAGAAGATTCTCAAGTTGTTGAAAGAGAACCTACAGATGACGCAAAACCGACAGAAGATAAGTGCAGACAGGCACATGATAGGGCGCAACTTTGAGGCTGGAGATTTGGATTTCTTGAGACTCCAACCCTACAAACAGTCATCTCTAAAGAAGAATGGGGCCGAGAAGTTCAAGCCCAGATTTTATGGTCCTTACAGGATCATGCGCCGAGTAGGCGAGGTTGCTTACGAGCTAGATCTTTCAGAGGGGATCAAGATTCATAACGTGTTCCACGTGTCTTTCCTAAAAAAGGCAGTGGGACAATTCATTAGCACATCAAAGGAGCTTCCCCCGTTGGATTTGGAGGGACGGTTGGAGTTAGTTCCGGAGGAGGTTTTGGAGTTCTGGGAGAGGAAACTGAGGAGCAGGGTCATCAGAGAGTGTTTGATCAGATGTAGAGGGCTTCCAGTAGAGGACGCTACTTGGGAGAGCGAGCAGGCGTTGCAACAACCTGGACTGGTATTGCTTGAGGACAAACAATTTCGGGAAGGGAGGACTGTAATGTCCCTTTCCAAATAGGGGCTCCAGAGAGGAGGCTTAATGGTCTAAACCGCCCTGTTAGACTATAGCCAGGGCCAAAGAGGGGTAAACAGGGTTACTAGAGGTCACTCTAGTCACAGGTGTTATATTCAGAAAGTGACATTGAGCTAAAAAGGGTTAAAAGCGCTTTTAAGTCATTATGAGTTAAAAATAGAAGTCAACAGTGAATTACAATACATCTCCCAGGGCGAACTTTCCAGACTTCTAGCAGTTACCGTCAGAGATGTCATAGTCCCAGCGCATCCATTGATTTCGCAATGCTCCCATATTCCGGGTATTATCTTTTAGTTGCTTATTTGTATTCCGGCTAAGATCCTTTGTCTGTTGATCTAGTCGAGTATTGTCAGTTTATTCAGCCGCATTCGGCCATTTTGTAATCCACATAGATATCATAATACAAACTTTGCAGTCATTTGTCGCGTTTATTATTTGTATGATCATTTATATGTTGTAGACCATTGATCCTACACACATTAGCAGCGTTTCCTAAACTAGCCAAGTCAACAACATTAAATAAGATATAGGTGGATACTCTTATTGACTAAATAATCGATTATGGATCAATGAATGTATTCATTTGTATGCATAGTCTTGCACTACTGTATATGAGGGTTTTTCAACTTTTAATCCCGACACGACAAAGTTAATTCAAAATCATTCGATTTTACAACCTTTATTTAAGTTTAAATATCTAATTACAAACTATGATGATGTCACCTCCCGACTATTGGATGATTGTAGCGAAATAATGGGGTGCAAATAAGATGCAAACATCTTTGTCTTTCTTACATGGTTATGATTTTGGAAGGAAATGCTTTGGTATGAAATGCTCATTTTATTTCTCGTCTATTGTAATTGTGCTTTCAAGGTATTATGAAAGTGTCCTAACTTGATTTGACTTTCTATGGTTGGTTCTTAGATACTTTTTTAGTTGTTTAAGTTTATGTGGCACATGTTTTTG
>ML793170.1:543979-571516 GCA_009831015.1 Picea engelmannii
GGATGTAAGTTTTGAATGACAATATATATGTTTTACCCACAAGGATGGATTATGAGAAGGTTTTTCCTCTTTTCACAAGGATAGGAAGAAGATTTTGGAAACCAAACATGGAGATCAAACCAAATAATTTATAGATGCAAAACATAATTAGTAAGAAAGTGTAAACATTTACAAACTCAAGTTTAAGTAGAGAACTTAGTATATTTCTTGTATATTGTAAATACGATGTGTAAGGAGGATACACTTTCAAGGCTATATTAAATAGAAAACAACCAAAAATTTAGCTTACTGAAAACCGTGGTCGCCATACCATGCAACAAAATAGGAAGTAGGAGGGAAAACATACACCAAGTTAGGCCCCATACCAGGCCACCATGAGTTATGCAACCTCCTCCCATGCCAACATCAAGCTCCAACAATAAATTCAACTTAGCCATGTCTATCTAGAAAGCATGGTCCAAAAGCAGTGCCTCTACATAAGTGCTAGAGAGCATGCAAAGGAATAATGCAAGCTCTATAAATCTCGAGTTGCATGACATAACATTGGCATCAATATGCAAGACAAAGCCTCAAATAGGCCATGACATGAGCAGACACCCAACCTAGAACATGCCTCAATGAACCCATACCATCCATAAATAACACCACAACTTTGATATCCATACATGAGACAAATCCTCAGACAAGTTGTTGCCATGAGAAAACACCTAGGCTAGCACATGCCTTCACAAACCCTTGCCATCCACAAAAGGCATCCATCATGCATTGCAGAACAAAGCCATTGTTAGACATCCATCATGCAACACAAAACAAAGTGAAATGAACCACCTCCTACATCCACATAGCTTAAAGCACATAGTAGATGAACCATGTAGACAACCACTATCGAAACCCTATGTCACTACACACAAAATGACCAAGCTATCCACCATAATCACCCCCTTCTTTCCACTCTACCACCACCCATGAACCTCCTTCCAACCACCATCCTATAATTTATTGCATTTGGAGGGTGAAACCCTAAGGTTTGAGGCCAATATCGAATGGGTAAAAAGGATGCAAGAACCACCTCTTGTTGTTGACTTTCTAATGATATCATATTTCCTATAAAAAAAAATTAAGGTAATACAAATTTTGTTGGGAAACATTTTATACATATTTCCAAGCTATAAAGCTTATGAGAAACACCAAGAATAAGAGGAAAGGTTATGCTTATTGAATTATCTAAATCACCAATTATTAACTTTGCATGACATACATTGTGCTCTAAGAGTGAATAAAACAATATATGCAATTAGTATTCAAACTTAAGACAACATTAATTAAAACTAATACATCCCCTTAAGTTTAACTCGGATTTAAGGAAGAGACATTAATGATGTCTTCTTAATGTCAACTTTCCTCATCTCAAGTATATAGTGCAAAGTTAAGGATTTCATTAAGTTGTCTACAATATTGTCTTCAATGTGACATTACTTAAATGGCTTTAGTTAAGGATTTCATTAAGGTGTCTACAATATTGTCTTCAATGTGACATTACTTAAATTGAATGATTTGATATTGGATTAATTGTCGATATAAAGTTGATGGAATTGAATATGTTTATTTTTTGAATGATACACTAGATGATGAACAAATTGGATGGCACCCTAATTATCACATCATACTAGATAAGGTTTGAATCCACATTTTCCTATCTATAAGTGACAACAACTCTATATTTTTCCTTAGTCGAAGAGAGAGACATTTTATATTACTTTTTACTAGAACAAACAACTAGAATTGAACCAAGGAAGTAGGAAAATCATAAGTAGAATTACATTTGTTGACCCAATCTTTGTCCCAATCAGGGTCAATGTATCTAGCCAAGGTAGTCATGATCCCATAAGAGTGTCATACACCAAAGTGACAGTGTCCCTTAATATATCTAAGGATTTTCTTTCTTCCCATCCAATGACTTTTCTTTGGTTCCTACATATATCTTGAAACAAGATTGATGACAAATGTGATATTGTGTTTTCTATTGGTTAAGTATATTAAATTACCTACAAGTTGTCGATATAGAGTGGCACTGTATTTTGGAGAAATGAAATTAGAAATGAATTTAATTCCAAACTAGAAGGCAGTAGGGAAAGGTTTGTAGTCATCCTTGAATTTTTTTTTCCTAGAACACGAGCATACTTAAGATGTGAGATGACAATGCCATAATTAAGTTGTAAGATCCAAATCCCTCCAAAATAGTGTAAGTAGCCTAAATGAGTGATTTCAAATGAGCTTACGAGTTTATGTTTTATTCCATAGATGTTGATACACCTTTTTGTTATATTAGATCTTCTACATATAGGAAAAGAAGATTCCACCATTGTCATTTTTAGTATATAAGGTCAAAGTTGGCATTGATTCATATTACTAGAAAAGGAAGAACTTATCATTTTTTTAATACCTAACTCTAGGGGCATGTTTCGACCCATATGAATACTTTTTTAACCTAGAAACAAGTTTTGAATTCAAGTTAGTATCAACAAAAGCTGAGGGATGTTGCATTAAATATTCTCTTGGAGGTCTCCATTTAGAAAAGTAGACTTTACATACATCCAATGTATTTCCCATGTATTTCCCAGTAAGAGCTAGGATAAAATGAATGATATCCATAATTTCCATTGGAGTAAATGTTTTTGTATAGTTGATACTTTATTTTTGAGTGAAACGTTGTGTGACTAATCAAGATTTGTGATTCTTTATGGTACCATCTAAATAAAACTTGGTTATGTAGATTTATTTGCATTTAACCATATTATTTCTGGGTGGAAGTGGTACCAATTCCTAAGTGTGATTCTTCATCAAAGAGTGGTATTTGTCTTCCAGAACATTCTTACATTTGGGTTTGTCACAAGATTCTTCATAATATTCAAGATTATGAAAAGTCGTGACCCTTGACATAAGGGTGAAGATAATTTATACAATCTTTTGAGAACGTCTTTCTAACACTAGAAACATTACCCACATTAAGACCTACAACTTTAATAATATTTGTAGCCCAGTGAGAATGTCTAGGATGAGTAGAAGATGCACATCGTTGTGAGGCATCTTTAGGAGGCTCAACAATTTCATCCTCAACAACAAAATCAAAAGAATCCTTTGAATTATGCCTCAATGAGTTAATAGGGGGGATGCAACAAAAAATTAGAAAGAAGTTTAAAAGTAGGAATTTTTTCATCAAAGACAACATCTCTTTAAATAATAACATTATCAGTAGATGGATCATATAAACAAAATATCTTGGAATCCTAAGCATATTCAACAAAGATACATTTGTGACCTTTGGTTTTCAATGTTTTTCATATAGAACATAAGCCTAAGCATCACAACCTAAGAACTTGAAATGACAAACATCCAAAATCCATCCACTTTAGACTTCTTTAAGAGTTATATTATTAACAACATTGGTGTGAACTCGAGCCAATATATGCAATGCATAAGTTACAATTTATGCCTAAACTTTGTATTACATTCCTTTTGCATGCATGCATCTAGCCATCTAAACAAGAATTTGATATTTTTTTTCCGATACACCCTTTTGTTGAGGGGTATACAATGGAGTGCTTGTTTGAGTGCAAAATTATTCATGATTCACATATTCTTTACCATTAGCAATTTTGATAGTCTTAAGAGGCTTTAGCTATGACTCTGAACTTTTTCTAATCATTTGATGACTATGGGGTATTTTTCCTTTCCATCCAGCTATTGCACCATGTCAATTGTTGATGACTATTAGGTATTTATCTTGTCTATTGTAGTGTCTCAAATGGCGACTCTTGAAAAGGGGCTTGGTCTCAACAATGTAATCTCACCAACCTACTAATGAAATGATGAACGTTGATTGTTCTAGTGGGATGTAAAATGTATAGAAAGAATGAAATCCCTCAAAATACTGACTATTAATTCATGTTTCTTCTTATGAATAATGGCAAAGTCTCAAATGGTGACTCTTGAAAAGGAGTTTGGTCTCAACAATGTAATCACACCAACCTACTAATGAAATGATGAATGTTCTAGTGGGATGTAAAATGTATACAAAGAATGAAATCCCTCAAAACACTGATTATTAATTCATGTTTCTTCTTGTAAATAATGGAAAAGTCTCAAATGGTGACTCTTGAAAAGGGGCTTGGTTTCAACCATATAATCACACCAACCTACTAATGAAATGATGAATGTTCTAGTGAGATGTAAGATGTATACAAAGAATGAAATCCCTCAAAACACTTACTACTGACTATTAATTCAGGTTTATTCTTATGAATAATAGCAATCCTATATTGTTAGTATTGGTAAATTCATTTTTAAACTTTGAAACCATGTTGAATTATCTGATGCATAACCTATCAATAATTAACTTACATAATAAATACAAATTTGTCATATGAATTGTATTCCAAGAACATATAAAACAATATAAAACAATATGTACAATTATTCACGGTAATTGATATACGAAACATAAAATGCTTATATAATATTAAATAGTATAAAATATATCTTTTAAGACAAAATGATGTTCTTCTCATGTTTCTTATAATTAGAAAGGTCTTCCATGACTTTAGCTTCAATCCTTAGAATTATGGGAAAGAATTAAAGAAAAACATCACAAAAATTTAAAATATCACTTTTTTCACTACTAACATCTTTTTTATTATAGTTATATGTGATTCTTAAATAAAAATACGATTTTTGGAATTTTTTTTTTAATTAATTTAGTTATTATTTAGTCACTTTCCCTATATTTAGTATGTTAACAGAGTTTTTTTTTTAATTACAAAACTCCTAATATTATTATTATCAATGGAAAGGCTCCTCCTAAGAATTAGTATATCCATTTCAAAATTTAAGGTGATTTTTTACAAAATTCTTTAAATTGGCTTCGAGGCTAGGGTTTTTGATGTCATTTAATATCGCATTAATATTTGGGGTTTAAGACATTGTGGCATTTACTATTTTTGGCTAGTGGAATTTGCATGGGTTATAGGCTTTGACCTTTCATGCATGCCATAAGGCCTTGATGTTAATTGTCTAATCCAATGTTTAGATAAATTATTTCCTTGTGATTTCTTTATTGAAAATTAGATTTGCAGCTCAAAGAATAAAATATATTGACTAAATAATTAATTGAAATAAGTAAATCAATGGAAGCAAATAGAAACCAAATTTCACACAAGCACACATACACAACAAATTATTTGCCTTTAAAATAAGATTTTCATTAATAATAACTCCAAGCTTACAAGGGCTTCCAAACTGGGAAAATCTTCCCACTAAGAAAAGAAACAAAAATTACAACAAAACTTGGCAGCCTGATATGTTGCTCAACACCTCTGTTGCTAATTGTACAGATCTGTACACACCATGTATTTCTTGTATAGAGAGTATACAAGCCCAAGTCTTATGTCTGGTGTGTACACGTACCTTGGACACTCAGTACCTACGTACCTACACCCTACACTACCTTATTGGTGTGTACCCACACCCTGAACACCCAATACCCACTTACCCATGCCTTGCACTACCTGTGCAATGTGTACCTGTGCCCTTAATCGCATATGTAGTGCTCATCCACACTCTGCACAACTTATATGAGGCATATGGTGATGCTTTCATATCTGTATGACTCGTACCTATGGATGTACCTATTGTTGTTGTTGCCCACTTGCTTCCTTCTCCTTTGGAC
Source organism: Picea engelmannii (assembly GCA_009831015.1). Lineage (NCBI taxonomy): Eukaryota > Viridiplantae > Streptophyta > Pinopsida > Pinales > Pinaceae > Picea > Picea engelmannii. The sequence goes on from ML793170.1 coordinate 549,705, forward strand.
TGAGCTGATCTCTAGATGAAATTACTTCTTCACCCTTGTTGTGATCCCCTCGAGTCATAGTCCTTCATGTCTCAAGCGCTCAATGATAAAAAGTCCTATGTTTCTCTCTCTATGAGTTGCTGACTCCAATAGATCTATTGTTTCTATGTGTCTTCTCCTTTCACCTAACCTTGCTTATAGAATCTTGAGTTTTGACCGAATCCAACATAGCCCCAATTTCTAAAGTGAATGATGGTTGAGATTAAATCTCACCTCACTTGAGATCAATGATTGGATTCATTTAATTCACTAATGCTAATAACCTTAGTATTTCATTAAATTAAACTCACTTTAATTATAAAAATCACTCTACTTTAATAATTCCTTTAATTAAAGTAAATTACTAAGTTTCAAGGCTTTGGACGACTTCCACATGTCTAGACACTTAAACCTGTGTAGAAGTACCTGCCTGATGCTACAAACATCAACAATGCCTCTTAGTGAGGGGGATACTTCTAGAAGAGCCACCTGAAACTAGATATTCCTTTGATCTTGGCACAATGTCACACACATCCTCCTCCATCATGACATCTTGATATACCCACTTTTGCATCTCCTCTTAAATGATGTACTTGTTAGTTCCATAAATTTTAGAAACTTCTTCAGAGGTTTTCTCTCTCTGATTGTGCTCCTAGGAGATTCAATATTCTCCTGAGCATCCTTCAATTTATGTGTAAACCACCTGGGTCTCCTAACAAAGCTGGAAGGAGCTAAGTCCTCCTCCCCACCTAAAGTCTGACTCCCTAAACTGGAATCCTTTGAATGTTGTTCTCCCTTAAGAGCCTCTTACTCCTTTCCCTCTCCCACTCGTGGTAAATTATGAGACTTCCTAGATTCCAAGTTCTCATCGAACTTAAAATATCTACTCACAAATGTCTTCCTATGCACTGGTATGGAGATCTTTTAAGATTTTGAGGTCTCGTTGTGTCCAACAAATATGCCCTTCTTTCCTGAAGGATCCAACTTTGTCTTCTTCTCCACAAGAATATGAATGTATATTGGACAACAAAATATCCTCAAATGTCATATCTTTGGCTTTTCTCCTGTGAATGATTCCTCAAAAGTCTTGTCTCCCAATATCCTGTGAGGACTCCTGTTCTGCACATATATTGTCTTTTTACATGCCTCTACCAAAAGAAACATAGGCAGATCCTGGTCATGTATCATAGCCCTGGTAGAACCAATGATGGACTGATTCTTTCTCTATGTAACCCCATTCTGTTGAGGGTTGTACGAGACTACCAACTCCCTCTTGATCCCTACCTCCTTGTAGAAATCCTTGAAGTCATTGGAAGTGTACTCAACCCGATTATCTGACCTCAATACCTTGATCCTCTTCCTTGTCTGGTTCTCTACCTAGGTCTTAAACTCCCAGAACTGACTGGAGACCTCATCCTTGGTCTTCATAAAGAAGATCCAAGTTTTCTTGGAAAAGTCATTAATGAACATCACATAATACAGTGTTCCTTGCACTGATGCTACTGACATCGGTCCACTCACATTTGAATGTATAGAATCCAAGATCCCCTTGGACCTACTCTCACTGCTTGGAAAAGAAACCTTCACATTCTTTCCAAGTGCACACCCTTTGCACACGCCCTGTTGCTCAACACTGAAATCTAGAAGACCAATGACAATCTCCCTCAGAATTGACAATGCCCTGTAGTGCATGTGTCTCATCCTCCTATGTTATAATTCACACATGTTATCATTGTCATGTACCAAGGCCTGAAGAGGATTTCCAAACAACATGTTTAAATTTCCCTCTCTAACCCCAATGCTCATTGTTCTATCAGGGATAACTCCCTCTTAATGTATGAGTACTTTCCCTTTCTTGAACATGACGAAAAAACCCTTATCGTCCATAATTGAAACCGAGATAAAATTCTTCTTCAATATTGGTACATATAGTACATCTCGGGCCTCAAACGAACCACTTGAATCAAATTGGAACAATATTGTTCCCTCTCCTCCATTGCATACTTGGCATCATCACCAAGCTCCACATGAATCTTTGAGTCCTTCTCCATCATACTGTTGAATGACTCCCATGCTTCTGTCATGTGACACAATGCACCATTGTCTAAGTACCACACATTCCTAGTGATGGTGCTAGTAGAAATGCAAGAGACTAGTGAGAAGTCCTTCTCAAACTTTGCAACAAAATCATCCAACTGAGTCTTTGTTGATGCTACTACCTATTGCAATTTACTCTTACCCTTATTCTATGGACACTAAGATGCATAATGAACACTCTTGTGGCACCTGAAGAACTTGATTTTACTCAAGTCCTTCTTCTTGCTTGACCATAAGGTTACTCCCTCATTGTTACCCTTAGAACCCTTTCCTTTTCCCTTCTTGGCATGATTGACCAAAGCCAGGTTCTCCTCTCCATCTCCTTGCATGTTGGATTTAGACTCCTCCCGAGTCTCTTCCTGGATACAATCATCCCAAAGCCTTTCCCAATTGGGAAGTTTCTCCCAAGCACAAACTCCCTAGACAAATGGTTCCCATGACTTGGTGAAAACATTTAATGCCACATTTACAAGTTCTACATCATCCACTTTCTCCCCAATATCTCCAAGTTGATCATGTGCCTAGGTGATCTTCATGAGATAGATAGTAACATTGTCAGATCTTGACATCTAGATGGATCTGAGCTTGTTCCTCAACATCATATTCATGTTCATGTTGTCACTCTAGAACAAATAAACTAGTGTCTTGAACATTTCTTTGGTTGAATGCTTCTCTTCCAAGTGAGGGATCAAATGACTCTTCATGGAATCCATAATCACTCTCTGGGATTTGATGTCCGTTTTCTCATGAGACGCCTTTAGAGTTGCATCTGTCGGTATAAGATCAACCTTTTCTACAATCTCCCAAAGGTCATGTTCCTTCAAAAGAAAGTTTAGCCTCGCCTTCAAAAGCAAGGTCATGTTCCTACAATCTCTAAAAAAATCAACTATCGTGCGCTTTTTCCTTCAAGCACTCACAAGAATTTCATTGCTAGTATATAGATCTAAATATATCTCCTTGCATATATAACATATTTGTTGCAAACTGTTGTGGATATGTGTTTGGTCCTTTAAAAACCCACTGCTACAAATCATATCTATTATATATATTGATGTACAATGTTATATAACCTAAAATTGGCCTCACTCTCAGAGTGAAATATCTGATACCATGTTAATTTTCAAATCTAGTGCTTAGATAAATTATTTCCTTGCTGAAAATTAGATTTGCAACTCATAAAATAAAATATACTAACTGCATAATTAATTGAAATAAACAAATTAATAGAAGCAAATGGAAACAAAATTTCACACAAGGATACATACACAACAATTTGTTTTCCCTTCAAATCAACTTTTCGTTAATAATGACTCCAAGCTTACAAAGGCTCCCAAACTAGGAAAATCTTCCCACTGAGAAAAGAAACATAAATTATAGCAAAACCTGACAACCTAATCTTCTTCCCAAACCTTTGTCATAGAATGTACATATCTATATGTGCCATGTCTTAACTGTATAGATCATATACATTCCCAAGCTTTCTATCCAGCGTGTACCCACACCTTGGACACTCAGTACTCGTGTACTCGCACAATGCACTAACTATCTTATGTGTACCTGCACCTTGAACACTTAGTACTTATTCCCTACACTACCTATATGACGTGTACCAACACCTTGATCCTCCTGTGTAGCACATACCCATGCCCTACACAACTTGTATGGAACTTCCTGCAACTTTTTATGACCCATACTTTTGGTTGTACCTGATGTTGTTGCTTCCCACTTGATTCCTTTTCCTTTGTACTAAGTTGATCTCTAGATGAAAGTTCTTCTTCACCCTTGTTGAGATCCCCTTGAGTCACATTCATTTGTGTCTCAAGCAATCAATGAGAACAAATTCTTCTTTGCTCTCTCTACAAGTCACTGAATCCAATATATGTATTGCTACTATGTGTCTTATCCTTTCACCTAGCCTTGATTTTATAATATTGAGTTTTGACAGAATCCAACATAACCCCAATATCCAAAGTGATTGATGGTTCAGATTAAATCTCAACTCACTTGAGATCAATGGCTAGGGTTCATTTAATTCACTAATGCTAATAACCTTAACATTTCATTAGATTAAACTCACTTTAATTATAAAAATCACTTTACTTTAATAATTCCTTTACTTAAAGTAAATCACTAAGGTTGAAGGCTTTGGACGACTTCCACATGTCTAGACACTTAGACTTGTGCATAGGTACCTGTTCGATGCTACAAACATCAACACTTGAGAGGATGTTTAAAGGTTCACCTCATTATATAATACTATTATTTTTGCAATATGTAAGGAGTTAGTGATCAATGATCTAGCTAGCATGATTCCTCCAAAGGCCCCAAGGAATCATATTCTAAAGCTGGTACACAAAGTAATGATATATGTCCTTATGATTTCTTGTTGATATTAAGATTATGAATATGTTGTATGTGAAACTGTGAAAAACACACACTATTGGGGTATTTTGTGGGACATATGCCATCAAAGACTATGATTAAGCCCTTGGCCAAAGAGGCATAGGGAATCCATGGTTGTATTTGCATGACCATCCATGACTAAGGAATTTTTTCAATTGTCTTCCATGAAATAGAGCTATGTAATGAAGTGGCTTCTCAAGACCCTTGGGTGTGTAAGATCACCTCCATAGTATTTGTTGAATGGTGTGAGGATTTTTCCCTTGAAGATGTTGGTTGTGGAGCCTAATTATCTTCTTGATTCAGAGGTTTTGTTTCATATGCGCTTGGATCCTAGTTCCTAGTGGGGTTTTTCATGTTATATTCTTTGCATGATTATCCCCATGCGATGTTAAGTTGCACTAGGAGAAACCCCCGAGAAAAAAAAATTGGGTGGTTTTTTGCATCCTTTTTGGGTGGTTTTGGCACATGGTTTTCCAGCCCATGGTTTTCTAATTCCAATTAAGGAATTAAGGTTGTAATCTAATCTGAGTCAATGGATTAGGTATTTTGTATGTCATGGGATCTTATATACTATATTGTGATTTCATAGTCAATCTGGACCATTTATTATTAGGTCATATATCTGACGATAGAGGTTATATTGGTACTTTTTTTCCGTAGAAGGAAACCCATTTTTTAAAAAGAGGGCATTGTATTGCGGCTGTGTGGTGATTGATTATAGTGTGTTCGAGAGAGGAGACAGTGAGATAGTGAAGAGGAGGTTGCAATGAATGTGTTGCATGTGTTATCCATTCATTTTTCTGAATTGGATAAAGAAAGGATTGATTGTTTCTCCGAGGACGTAGCCCATATCGAGTGAACCACATACATTGGTGTCTCTCTTGTATTGTGTTCTTATGTGTTTTAATTCCAAATTCATTTTGATTTGGTTTATTATTATTTCTTCATGATCATATTCCTAACATAAGGAGCCTCCTAACTTCATTTTCAAGTTTGGATTGAAAATTTGAGGCTTTCTTTTCAATACTAGGATTTTCAGAACATATTTTAGCACCAATTGTCAATTTTATTTTCCATTAAGCAACCCAGTTGTTTAACCTACCTCTTTAAATTAGGGTTTGTCTCAGGGTTGATATTTCTAAAGATTCAAAAACTAAGGGGAAAGGTAGAGTCATTCACCAACCAATGAAATTATCAATTTCCTTAGCACATGTTCCATGTGTCAAAGTCCACATGATAGGATTAAATATTCCCCACTACTAGTGAAAAATGATGTTATGCTCAATGTGATCTATCTTGGGTGGTTAAATTGAGTGGTTGCTATCCTCCTCACCCTAGTTCAAATCTTGCTTGTGACATGCTTTCCCTTGTGGGTTGATTTTCCTCTACAAAGAGCCATATCGTGTGGACAGGGTCAAGTGCAATCTTGATGTGGATTGAAACCATTCAAGAGTAGAATTATGCATCAAAGTGCGAATAAACTCTCTGATGGAATTTTCACTATGAACCACACAAGCTTATCTACCTTTTACATTCACAACTAAGATGTTATTTTCATATAGCACACATCTCAATCAATACCCTAATAGTTGGAGAGAAACTCTCAGCTAATTGCAATAATATAAAAACAAACTATCTATTTGTAGATAAACTCTAAATTACAATAATATAAAGMAAACAACTTGTTATTTGGAGATGAACTCTCAACAAGTGGCAATTTGAAACCATAATGATAATTTCACATGTAGAAAACATTAACACATATTAGTATCTACTAAGAATCTCTATCAAATMCTTTGATGAMTTTTATGGATTAGATTCCTACCAATCATGGCCACTTAACCAATAATTGATTCCACAAGTCCACAGGTGAAATTCATGTTGTTTTTTTTCCACGTGAAAGTTTCTCGTTTATATTCATCAGTATATAAACATTTTACATAGCAACCATTACATAATTCGTCCCGGAGACCCAGCAGGGTTTGACCTCAAGACCTCCTCCCAACACTTGGAGAAAGGTACTGTCTTACCAATCGCGCTGTCTCACGGGACGTGAAATTCATGTTGTTGATCGGAACAATTTCAAACAAAAAAATAATATGATTCTACTAGTCCCAAACTTATTGATAAAATAGTCAAGGCCCTTGGGTGTCACCCCAAATAAATTGTGAGGGATARACAAAAGTGGTAGGAAGGGGAAATATCCCCATACTCAACATGCCTAGTCATCTACCCTAGTTCAAAATCCCCATTCCCCTCACAAACAACCCCAACCTAGATTAAACTTAAGCCTTCAAAGTATATGGTGGTTAGAGACACCCTTGTTAGCTCCTACCTCACTACTCTATAAGAGGGTGGGGGATCTCAATATCTATCTTCACTCCCACAAATACATGCTTCTCAATCATCCATGCATGTTGAAAATACTCACAAGAAGCCAAAAAAATATAATTTGAATGATTTCTTCCATCCTGAGATGTAGAATATGTTTGGTTTTAAGACTTAGTAGAAAATACACTCGAGCATGTATCAAGCAAGAGGCATTGAGAGTTTACACTCAAGAAAACCTCAAAGGGGAAATTCTATTTAATCATTTCATTCTTGTGTATGTTTCTAGCATACAATAGGTTCTTTAGATAGAACATGCAACCATAACAATATATCATAATAAGATATTTAATTCAACCATCTCCATATTCACTTATTCCTTGAAATCTTCATCCCTAATTCTCTCATTGCATTAATATTTGATTCACACATAGGAAATATGTGTTGTCTACTTCATTAACATATTAAAATCCATTTATCAAATATCACAAGTAGGAGTTATCCCTTCATACCCCCCCACCCCAATGAATACTTGTAATTTTAATATTCAATCCTCATCTTATGTCCCTTCAACTAGTATTTCCAATTGGTCCAATCTTCATCATCTCCTTCTATGCTCTCCATCTTCAATCTCCTTCACTCTTCATCCTTAGAATTTATTTTAACTGGATCTTTGTGCCTACAAAATATACATATCATTTTTTTTTTCCATATATAAAAGTCACCATCCATCAAAATATATGGGTCGCTAGCTAATATATTCACTAGTTCTCTAGAAATATTTTTCTCGTATAAGGCTCAACAACAATTCTCAAATCACAAACCTTTTCCACTACCCTCCATCATCATCAATCATCATCTTGGGCTTTCTTTGGTTTAAATGTAACCATTGTTGTGCCCCAACTTTGACATATTTTTGCACTATCAACACACCTCTTTTTCCTCTTTATTCCCCCATATCCACTATTTCACTATCCTTATCACTATATTACCCATGATTTTGACACCCACTCACCCAAAGGTAAACCATTGTGAATATGTTATAAAAATTCTTATTTTTAATAAATTTACAAATCAAATGTGTTTTTATTTTCAGAATGTATTGCGGTAACCGGTTTAGTGATCATGTAGCACAACCATTCAAAGGCATATGTGTGCGCCTTCAAATCCAAATCAAGAACATGGGTTTTGTTTCTAGAGGCTATGAAATGGTTAGGTTCCTATCCACTCAACGCCAGGTTGAACACGTAAGATTCCAGCTCTTGGTCAAACTTTGAGTCAAACACCCAACTAGGAACCTCCAACATAGATATACATCTAAGGTATAATAATTGATGTATTTCTTATATTTCATTAATAGATCATTGGCTTTCCCCTAAATATGTTTGTATATGATTTACAAATGTGTAGATCTGGTCTTATAATTCATAGATCAGGATAGATCTGGTAGATTTGATTTTCCTAGCATTAAAAGAATACTAGATCAGGAGTTGTTTGTCTCCATGTGTGCACGAAGCAAGTTGTAGGAGATGGATATGGATTTCAGGAGCTGCATCATCCAAAAACACAAGGACAACCATCGATTGAAAGGTATGGTCACCACTCTTCTTGGTTAAAAAGAAAAGAATTATCTTTCATATATGGAAACCATTATAAGTCTAGCCCTACTATTTGTCGAGGATCGATATGCAGGTCCTAGGGATATATAACTTATCATACTAGTGATATTTCTCCAATAATAGAACCAACGACCATATTGGGGAATAATATTTGATTCTTCTCTAGTTTAGATTTCCTTGACAAACCACCCTATGTTTTATGCTTGTGATTTAATTTTTCTTCCCTATACTCCTTCATAGGCTAGATCTCTCAGATTGGATAGATTGCAGACATATTTGACATATCTGAAGTAGATCCATCTTTTAAAAAAAGAATTTTTTTCTGTAGTCATCACATGTTGCATTATAAACATCATGCTACAATTATCGACGATTGTACTGTCTGTGTCCTACTATGATCCCTGTAAACTAGGGAAATTACAGGTTTTCTAGTCTTTTGAGATTAGATCTACTTTTTTTAATCCCATAAGCCTCTGATTGATTTGGGATGACCACATCTTGCCTCTATTTGAGTCTTGTTGTCACATAATTTACCTTCATTTTCTATTTGGAATGTGGTTGTGTGTTTTGTTTTGGATTGCTTGGATAGGCTTGTTTGTTGTCTAGTAATACTGTAAAGTTGGGAACTGAACCCAACATATCTGAACAGATTTGGCGGTGCATGATATGATTGCATTTGGATTTTCCTTTTGTGATTATTATCGATTGGTAGATCTATCCTTTTACATGAGTTTTGGGTGAGATATTTATAGAGACATTGGAGCGAGCTTGTCTAGCATCACTACCAATTTCCTACAATCCTCTGCTTGTTGAATTTGCTGGTTTTTCATCTGCATCTTTTTCTCTTACATAGATCAGGAATATTTTTTCATTACATTCCGAAAAAAAAGTGAAAAAAATTGCATGTTTGTGAGCTTTTGAAGCATTAGAACAAGAATTTGCATTGCTGAGTTGTTTGGTTTGAGCTCTAAAAATAATTTTGGGTCTGAACTATTTTCATTGTTTCTTGGTGTGTGAAGTTGCATTTTTAAATTTACAAAGAAAAAGTTATGTCTTCACTCGCATAGCTAGAATTCATTGAACTGAATGATTGCATTGGCATCTTTGCATTGCCTAGTTGGGTCAAGAGTCAAAAACACCATTAAGGTTTCATTCATATCCCGTTGACATAAATAAAAACCATAAAAAGAAATTGCATAATCTAAAATCAATTAAACATTTTTATTTTTTAGTAAACCAACATTAGATAGGCTTAGGGCCTTGGAATAGGATTGGAGAGTAAACTCTCCAAGGCTTGCACGAAAATGAAACTTAGGAGTCATTAAAGAGTGATAAATCCATTCTTGCAAATAGTGTGTTGCGAGCCTCTTCTAACACAAGAGTTAAACACGAGGTCGTGTCAGGGAAAGTAGGGAGATTAACCCTCTCTATTTTTTTGTGTTTGCAGTATGTCTTTGATTGCTACATATAAGAGGGTTTCGTTGGTGCCACACCTCTGTGTGAGGTAATGCCTTCGGAGCTTTGGGCTTAGTTAACCTATCGTTACATGTGGTTAGACCTGTGACCATTTACCTGGTCATTGATAATAAGGTGGTATCCTTAGTGACCTTTCCTAGGTAGCCAACATAGGTGACTACATGTGGGACGTTCTTGTAGTACTCGAGGAATATGTTTGTTCATGGTCTTAGTTCCTCCGGAGGGTGCCCACCTTAATAAAGGGTTCTTTCATGGGTCAAATCTATTTCACGTAGATCATCGTAATTTCTCCTCATACCTTCACTAGCCAATATTTTGGGGACCTCATCTCCCCCAAAGGGTTGGTTTTTGGAAGGATCCCTGAGCCATTAGTTTGCTTGTTGTTATCATAGATTTGATAGGGGTGTGCCTTTTTTTTTATTTTGAGTCTAGATTTACCTTAGGTTGAATTGTGTTTGATTTACACCTATTATTTTCACCATGGCTAAATTACCATGCTGGTCCTATCGATTGCAAGGACTAGAACCCATCAAGGAGGTACAACCACATCTCAAGCGAAGCAAAGTAGGTGACCAAGAATTCGAGGGGTATTATCCTTAGTTAAATGAAAAGTTTTTGGTTGAAGTGGAAGTCATTGACAAAAGTCCTCCACCAAAATTTAACCCCCCTTTAACTAATCCTGAAGCACCTCTACTTGTATAGGTTAGGGAGATTTTTAAAGAGCCTTTTTATTTGTTTAGCAACCCTCCCACCATGTCAGGGCCGAGTGTTTTATCTAGTGTAGATGATTCTTCAAGCCCATATACAAGTGGGATTGGGAGCATCTTCATGATGTCCACATTGTCTCCCCTTAGCTCCATTGGACCTACATTGTTCATGCATTTTTCCACAGGTCCCTCAATTTTGTGGACCCCAACTATGTCTTCATTCCCATTCGTTAGTATACCCAATGTTACCATTCCCATCCCTTATATTTCAATGCCCACTTATAGATCCTTTTCTAGTGGGGGGATAAGCCTTGGTTTCAACATGGGAGGTGGAACTCTTTCCGCCTTCACCATTCCCATGACCAACTCGATATCATCAGTTGCAGGTGTATCTTTTGGGTGGAACTTTCCTAGTGGTTTTGGGGTTGTTTCTAGTCGGATGGAGGAAATGGTATGCCAAGAGGTTTTAACTTCCCATGGGTTAGAACACTCTTCCTTGATGGCAAACCCCTCAGGGGTAACTTTTCAAATTAGGGAATCTTTCCCTTTATCAATACCTTAGTCTCTAAGAGATTCTTCCCTGGGCCTAATTTTGGGAATGTTATTTTAGAGGGCCTACATTTGTCCCTGAGGGAAATCCCTTCAGGGGAACGTATAGTCTAGGGATTCATAATTCTCCTAGAAGTTTCACCTTCCCTGGGGGCACCCGTCTTTGGGAACACCTCAATAGCCTTCTAATTGTACCTTCTCAGGAAGGTACAATCATCCAAAGAAGTACTATACTTGTGGGGAAACAATCACTTGACTTACAAGGCATCTCTTTCCACTTTTCAATTTAAATTAGACTTGACCTCTAGGGGCTTCACTTCATTTTTTCTCCATCTCCATTTCAATCCCCCTAGGGTCACATGGATCGCTTCCCTAGAGTGACCTATTTACCCTTAAAGTGTGGGACCTACATCGAGGTGACATTGGGTGTAGGATTCCCAAGTTGTAGCACTTGCTTTGTGGTTGGGTCAATATTTTCCCAACCTACAACTTTCTCTATAACATTTTGGAAATGTTGTCGAGGAATATTTTGAATCTTCTTCATACCCTAACAACACTTTGGTAAGCTATCCCAAATCCTTTCCCTTATCTTTCTCGATGACTCCACCAGAGGGACGCTCTCTTACCACCTTTCTTGATGATTTCATTTTGAAAATCATATGGCGACTCCACCTTCCCAGAATCCTTCTTTCCCCAAACCTTTTCCCCCTAGGAGGTTCAAGCCTTCTAAGGTTTACCAAAGAAGGCCTCTGATCAAGTCTCCCATTTCTAAAACCCTTTTCCATAATACCCTTCCTCTTGTTCCAATAGATATCCCTTGGGCAAGGGACCTCTATAAACCACTTAACATGTCCAATATCCAAGGTTACCCTAACAAAATGCCAACAGAAGTGAACAAGTGGTTGCCAAAGTTCCCAGGAAACAATGTGATAACTATCGAAGACCACATTTATGTCATGGGCCATGATATGAACAATGCAAGTATTGATCATGAAGATGTGGCCATGCAAATTTTCACTTCATCATTGACTGAAGAAGCCCTTTATTGATTCAAAGGACTCCCTGATAATCATATCACGACCTATGATGATTTTTCCACCTTATTCAAGAGAATATGGTCGAGAAAAGAAGATAGTGGGACACTTGGGACTCACTTCAATCAAATAAATAAAAAGGAGAATGAAACGGCGAGGGAACTCATTTCCAGATTTGATAGGTTGTACAATCAAATTCCAACAGATTACTGTCCTACATCATCATCAATTCATCTCCTTTACATGAATTCCTTTAAAGGACAGTTCTGATACATTCTTAAAGATAAAAATTCCACATCATTGGAAGAGGATAAAGAGTTTAGTATCGACGTTGAAGAAAATCTCCTTGATTAAAAAATAGAACCTTTTCAGTACCCTTATAACAAGACAAAATCAAGGACAAAGGTTTCCAACGACAATTTTCCTGATCCGATGGCTCTCCTGACTCAGAAGATAGACCAAATGAATACTTAGTTCGTTCAGGTGCATAATCTACTTATGAATGGTATGACTACAGTGGAAATAAATCAATTTACTCCCAAACCTCAGTTTTCCAGACAACAAAGAGATGCCAACGATTGGAAACCAAGACCTCAACAAGAGGCAAAGGCCCCATATACTTTGAAACCTGTTGGGACATTTGATATAGAAGCTTGGTGTCTCCCATGCCAAGAACCCCCCAAGGAATATGAGTTCCCCCGACAAGACACATATTATCCCGACAATATAAAATTCATGATTTGCAATCTCAATGATGAATAGGTTACTCAAGAACAGATCAATGAAGCCAGAAGAATAGGAGAAAGAGAGGGGATAATTCGTGTCTTTAGTAAATTGACAGATGATTAGAATAAGGAATTGAGGATGAGGGAAATCTTAACCTACAAAATAAAAAATGCTTCAGCCCCTCCATCACAACCTAATACTCCTATTCCATTAGTAGAAAAGGTGGATCCACCACCTCCACAACTGGTATGTGAGTTGCTTCCAAAGCCAACTCCTATAGATGACATTAAATTGAATATAGATGTTCAAAACATGTTTGGAAAACTGAATATAATGGTTCGAGTGACAAAGATGTGTAATATCCCTTCCGTAAAAAGGTAAATTTTGAGGATATTACAAGTGCCAACCGAGAAGGAGGATCCTCCCATCATTTTGAATATTATGTATCTCAATCTGCCAAGAGACAAGAACACTCCCTTCTATATTTCATTATGCATGAATGACCTCCGCTTGAACAACTGCATGCTTGATTCAGGGGCCTTAGAAAATGTGATGTCATTGAAGGTAATGAAACAATTTGGCTTGAATACAACCTGACCTTATGGAAATGTATGTGGTATTGATTCTAGAAAGGTCAAAGTCCTCGGGGTATGTGAGGATGTTGAGGTTTTCCTGATTGAATTTCCACATATCAACATTCTGATGGACATAATAGTGATTGACATTCCAGATTCTTGGGGGATGCTTTTATCTAGGAGATGGTATACTACTCTTGGGGAATTTATTAGCATGGATCTCACCCATGCACACAATCCTATGGGATATGGAACTTTTCAGATACCGTACAATCGAGAGAAAGTTGATAGACACGTGATGGATCTTGATGGTCCTGATTATGAAAAAAAATGTGATTATGATGTACTCCCACATACCATTGAGTATGATCCATCTGAGCTACCTTTTATGCACGAGGACTCCATAGAAACGCTTCTCCCATGGATAGATCAATACGAAGACAAACTTGAAAAATACCATGGGAAGAGCCAGGGTCTATCCAAATTTTGAAGAAGGAAGATGAGAAACATGAAGAAATCATCAAAGATACAGTCCACACAGAACCTCCACTCAATAAGAATACACTTTGCATCAATTTCCATGAAGGAATTTGTGTGCTCATGTGGGACAAAAGAAAGGGAAATCCTAGATATTACCAAGAAGACAACAATTCTTGGCTTGGCCATTACATCATCAAGAAGAAGTTTGACAAAGAAAGGTACTATCTGACAACATTAGATGGGAGAAAGATTCCACTACCAATAGATGGGTATCTTCTCCAACCTCACATCCAGGTCACATGACTTCTTCAGGATCCATGCCCCAGGTAAGTAGGTAATTCATTTTGATTCCCTTCTTTTGCATATTGATTGCTCATGTTAGTTTAAATACATTTCATTTTCATTTTTCTCTGCTTGCATATTGATTTCATTCTTAGTTTAGAATTGTTTTGAAAAAATGTCAAAATTTTATTTTTCTAGCTTAGTTGGTTTTGATTATGATCATATGAGAACAAGGATGAGTAGGCCATCCTGCACTTGACAATTTGATGTTTCCTTGCAGGAACAGGTCTACCTGGATATGTTGCATCTCTCATGAACTCTACGACAAACACATGTCCCCAAGTAGGAGACAGATGTTATCCCCATTTTGTGGATAACTAAGAAGATTATGTCTCGAGGCCCTCAAGTTGTAGATATGGAGTGTCGATAGACTACATGACCAACATTACCCTTTTTCACAGATGGGAATCCCACTCACCACCATAGATGGTTGCAAGTTTGCAGATAGAATCCACCACACCAGCTGGCTTCCGAAAGGTAGTGGGCCTTGCTCCATGTGGTACAATTTAGTATTATGGTGCACATCATTTCAATATTTAAGCCATTTGATTATGTTGTATCTTAGATTGCTCTAGATTTCATGATATATTCTAGGACATTATGAATTTTTCCTTGCTTCACCTTGGTGGCTGAAATTATTCGATAATAAGTGGTCTTCCTTGGGGATGGGTTTGTTATTGGGAACTCCCTTAAAGATCCATCATACCGTTCCTGACCATACTTACCACTTTCCATCATTGTTCCCCTCCATTTCCTTATCTCTTGGGGTTTTAGGGTGTATTGACCCAAGAAGGGGTTGTTCCTCATTCTATGGGAAGAAGGGGTTGAAGGCCCAAAGGGGTTGATGTTGGGTAAAAGATAAAATATTTGTGTAAACCTTCTAGATGCTTTGCCCAGGGATCAGCCAAGAAAGAAATGAAACACTTATCTTTGAGTAAACAGGACCCACAATATAAAAAAATAATTCTTAAAAGGTTAGTTGAAAGATAGGAGGTCTCATCCCGAGCCGACCTATCACGTCCATGAATATCTAGTGGTATGAAATTACCATCATTTGGTCACCAAACCAGGGTAATGGCTCTTAGTTGCATGACTGAGAGAAAGGGGGTCTCATCACGAGCCAACCTTATCATTTCCACTAGGTGTTTGTGGGTGACATTGTCATCATCTAGTCACCATGCCAAGGAAGTGACCTTCAATATTTCCTTATTCTATATTGAAATAAAATACAAAGAAAGAAAGATAGAAGGCAATTGATGAGCTTGGAAAATGTGCATTGCGAATGAAGGTACCACAACACCCTCTACAAAGGCACCCATGAATAAGGCAGTACGACCCCTTGTATGTCATGAGCCCTATGCCCATTGAGTCTTGACCCCAACCACTTCATCCACTTTATATGGATTAGAGAGGGATCTCTTGGAAACTCTCCTTGACCTAGGGAAATATTTACCCAATAGGACACCCCGCCAACCCTCCCATATCCAAGCTTGACAAGTCACATAATGTCTTTGAGAAATTAATTGTTTGATATAGTTATTAGTGATCTTTGATTCACATGATTAGATGGATTATTTATTGATTGGATTCACTTATCGTGATTTTATGACTTGAGATCCTTGGAGGGCGTGCTCATTTTTCTTTGCAGGACCTAGTTGGTGGAAAGTTTTGGGAGAACAAGCCTAGCTTGGGCTTCCATAGGGCTACATGCCCACAGGTTGGATGCCAAGGGCCCGCATGCCATATGAGAAAGATCAGACTTGGAAGGCCTTGATGATGAATTGGACGACATAGCCCATCCCTCACTTGCCAAATGATTTTCCCAGGAGGGGAAGAATGCCCCCTTTTTGAGCTTGACATCATGTTTGGAGGGCTAGGGCATGGTGGTGCGATGGTATGCATTGGCACTTGGAATTTTTGAGGTTTTTGAGGATTTGATAATGAAGAAAGACATTTGTATGCTTGACACATGGATTTTGGAAGCCTTGCTACCTTCCTACATCACCAACGACCTTCTCCTAGTGCCAAAACGTCCCCTGAAGGGGTGATGTCCATGTAAATTAGGGTTTTATTTGTGCAAAAGTGAAATTTTAAATGAATTGTTTAATATTAATTTTTTAAGGGGGAAAGATTAGGGTTGTTGACCCATAATATTGTAGTTTACCCCTTAATTTGTGGACAAGTCACCTTGGTGACATTTGTATAAATAAGAGATCATAAGATCTCATTTTAACGTAACTCTCCCTCATTGTGAGAAGTATTGGTCTGAAACTTTCGCTACACTTGGCTCTATTGGTCTATTGTGCACTTTTTTATGGCTATCTTGATGAATGGTTGATGGAGGAGTGAGGCACTAGCCTTGGATGGATGTTTTCTATCTTTTATGGTGGATTATCTTGACATCTTTCTTGATTTTTTGGTATGGTATTTCACTCTTATGCTATCATTCTTCTCAAGTCAAGGATTGTTAAGCTAGGAGCTAGGTGGGAAGTATAAGGGAATACACCCCCACCATAGTCTTCATCATTTTATTGCTTCAACTTATTGATTAAACAAGGGTTTTCTAAGAGAAGTATAAGGGCATACACCCTCTTAGCTTAAACCATAGATAGAGACACTTGCCTTGGGAAGTAAAAGGGATTACACCCCTAAGGAGGTAGCTTCTCTAGCTCTTTATTTATTTAACTCCATTAACCCAATAGTAAAGGATCTAGTTATATATTTTTTGCATTGGAGATATCAAATCACTGCCTTGTGAAACATAAATTTTGGTCTTTTAAAAGGTCTCTTGCTTGGAGTTGGTTTGCCTCATTGAGAGGAGTCTTCCCATACTAGGGAGTCCCCTCTCTCCCACTAATTTAATTGTTTTTACAAACCCTAACCTACAACCATTAGGGATGATCTAACCTATGGGTGATATGGCTATTTTTTCACACCCGTCAGTTTTTGGTTTTAGTGCTCGAACTACCATGGTCCCTACTCAGACCTTCAAGGTGAATTCAGTGCAATCCATGCAATTGAAGAATCCTCAAAAAATTAGAGGAACAAAGAAGTAGTATAAGAAGAAAAATTCCAATAATAAGAAAGGGACTGCCTCCACCCAAAACAATCAAGAAGGGGACATGAAAGAGAAAAGAAAGAGTTTGTTTCCTTACAATATTTGTGGGGAGGACCACCCTACTCACCAGTGTCCCGGGAAGGATGAGATCCATCGCTATTTCGCACAACAAAAGTCCCCCCAACATCTTGATGTTTAAATTCATCCTTTTCCCCCTCAACCTCAACACATGGTTGTGAAAAATCTTGCCCCTCCACAAGGGG
The DNA here is from genome assembly GCA_009831015.1 of Picea engelmannii. Lineage (NCBI taxonomy): Eukaryota > Viridiplantae > Streptophyta > Pinopsida > Pinales > Pinaceae > Picea > Picea engelmannii. The sequence continues at coordinate 567,380 of ML793170.1, forward strand.
GCATGGAAGGTACCCCTCACCATGAGGGGCCTTCTTCAAATGCTTCCATTTTTATGTGTGACCAGACGATCAATTTGAAAACACGAGCCAAGAACTATGACACATTCGAGTCTACTCCTGTTGTGCAAAATCCAACATCTTCTTCCCATCCCGATGGTTGTATTCAGATTGAGAATCCATCTTTTGATGCACCGCTTTGCCCCCAAAAAATGGTTCTTTGAAGAACGACACATAATAAAAACACACATGCTTCCCACAACTACAGTATTATGGAAGACTTGGCCCAAGCACCTTGTGCCATGTCCATGATCGAAGTCCTCCAAAGTTGCCCAACACAACGAAAATCCTTGTTGTCTACTAAAAGCGGGGTTGATCCCTCAGAGTCGAGTTTGATAACCTTTGATTTTAATATGTTTACTCATAGGATCTCCCATCAGGTGGCCTTCCAGATCAAAGTGTGCTCAATGAGGAAAAACACCTTTCGAATCATGGTTAATGAAGGGTCCTCAACTTTCATCATGTCTATTTCTTGTTGGAAGGCCCTCGACTCTCCTAAGCTCGACACATCCGCAAAAATGTTGAAAGTGTTCTGTGGACACATGTTCCAGCCTCATGACATAATCACCGCCTTGCCTATCGAGTTAGGTGGTAATATTGTCTCTATTGTTGTGGAGGTCATCGACGCACCTCTTGAGTACAATTTGCTACTCATACGTACTTGGTTCTATGATATGACTACAATTGTTTCATTAGTCTTTAGGGTCTTATGCTTCCTTCACTAAGGGAAAATTGTGACGATTGATGAACTGGCGTTTTTCACCCCAGACCTTGGATCCAATGTGGGGTCTAATGTACCCTTTTTCGGTGATACCACATAGTCTTACATGCATGTCGGTGCAGGGATATTCAAATATCATTCACTCATGGGTAGATTTTCCCTTCTCCCACCATCTCCCACTGCGAATGTTGCTCCTATAAACATGATTTCATCATTTACTATTGGATCCCTTGGTTTGTCGATCCTTGGGTGGTACCTCACCTTAAGAATGTTGAATATTATGGAGCTTCCCTGCCACCCATCGTGGTTGAGATTGTCGATCCAACAATCTCGTCAACGCAAGCTAATACTGGTCAACAATTCCATCCTCATATGGAGTGTGATATACCTACTCCACCTGAATGGGTTGTTGACTCTCTGCATTTACATGATTTCCTAGATACCGAGTTTCCTTCAAAAGAGGCCATCCTGGAAGTCATGGCTTTTGTAGAAAATCTAAAGGATGAGGTAATACATCAATCATTTTCTCTTGATTTGGAACAAACAAGAGTTAGCATGATGAGTCTTGATCCAAGACCAAGGGCATTTTCTAGGGCATCCAATATCCCTCCCATTCTTAACCCTTTTCTACCTTGGTTAACATTTTCAAAACTTTTCATTGAATTCTCTTCTTTCCATTAACATCGAAGATTTATGTTTTGTACCACCTTTACGTCTTGATGTGAATCATCAAGGAGCTCTTATAGCTCATGAGACTACTCATTATGAGTATCTTCGTATGCATAAATTCATTCCTATGTGGCATGGCCCCGCCAACATCATCTCATGAGTTCATCGATTATGAAAAATATCCTTGGCCTAATCCTAACAATGGGCTCTACTTGGCGTAAATCATCAAGATGCATAGTTCCTTGTACATAGGTGTGTGGTGTGAGTTCTTTTTGTTTTGCATATATCATATCCAAAAAATACAAAAACATTTTCTTTTTTTGATATTTCACTATGCGTTTTGACCTTGGAATCCAGTTTACATGCGTGGATAGGATTACGGGGATTTTTTAACGAAGACGGTGACTTCCACCAAACTTGAGGTACATGTTCCCAAACTAGCATATAAGGATAGGTTTTTCCCTGTGATACCATCTTGCATTATTAGCCATCCATCTTTTCGTCACAATACCTTAGGTTCGATCTCGTTAGATTGAGACATTAGCCACTCCATTTGCACGTTGTAACTTGTTCAGTAGTGCTTGCCCTCCATGGGCACCCTAGTTAGCACCTAGATTGCATTTGGTGCCCAAGCTGCGATTTTCTGTAGGCCCAAGTTCTCTCTTTTAACCCCACCATGACTTGATGATTGAGCCTCATTCTTCTCTCTTCGTCTATATTCTGGCCATATCCTGTGGGGGTTCCTAAAAAATTATTTTGTTGCTTAATGGTTGCCTATGCATTTTCTACTTGTGTCATGCCTCTTGTCACTACATTTTTTTTCTCCCAGCTCTCTCTTACCGCAATTGTAGTACCTTTGACCATCCGCCTCTTGTATTATTTGGCCTTTGTTTTGCATCTACCTACCCATGGAGATAACAAATGCTAAGAGTGGATCTCACTTGCATGTACCATTTTCATTCATCTTGCTTAGGTTGGTTCCACGTGCACAAAACATATGATCATGTTGTTAAGCGACTCATTCTCTCCAGACGAGTGTACTTTTATATCTTTTTTGAACTTGTAAAAGGACACAAAAAAATACTATCAAGTACACTTTTCTCTCTTTTTCAGACTCGTAAAAGGACACAAAAAATACACATATCGAGCTTACTTGTGCCCTTCCGTGCTTGGTAAACCATGAAGGAGGCAAAAAACAAAATAAAAAATTAAAAAAAAGAGTGGGGTTTTTTCACCATTGGTCTATTCTCAAAATGGCAACGTTAGTTGAGTTTTCCTTGAATATGGCACATGTTTATCCTCATCATATAGTTGGGTTTTAGCTTTCCTAGGAGCCATCCTAGTAATATGAGTCAAAGATACTCCTTCGGTTGGTTACTCTTCCAGTCATCATGGAGAGTTCTTCAATGCCACCTGCGTTGTTGCACTATACTGGTCTAACTCTTGTGTCTTTCTTCCAATTCACCATTGTGTCATGCTATATGTTCAAGTGAAGTTTAAGCCCAATTTTACCATTTATTTTTTTGTTGACTTTCCAAGCTGACCATCCCTGTGTTAGTTGTACTTGGTGATACTCTCTCTTAACATCATCTCTCGATGTATTTTTTGTGTCAATTGACGGGGGATACATTAAGGCCCTCCTTCGACAGATCTCTTCCTATCGAATTCAACACATTATCTAGGAGAGGGATCTAGAAACCATCTAGTACCTTGGAGATTTCAGTCATTAGTGGTATACCTCCTTGTGATTGACAACGGGTTTACATCATTGAATCTTGATCGATTTATTCTATGAGTGTTCGACATCAGATCCTCTATTCACACTCGCTAGATTGTACTAGCTACCTTCGGTTCCATATTCCTCATTAGTGGGTACCCTCGTGTATGTTAACAGTATACATCAATGAACAGTAATTAGATGGTTTATATGATGCTTGAGATCAACTCATCTATTCACATGGTGTAGATTTATACCATCGAGGTTTGGGATGAAGACCTTGGGTTCAGGGACACATCATTCCTTTACAACATCCCCTCCCAAGTTGTGATGGAGTATATCACTTATCTATGAGTACTTTAAAGACTTCGGGGGCACTTTCCTCAGTGCTCATTGTCTTCATGATGTGTATATGATGTATCATAGATCCACATTGTATTTGTTGGTGGCTATGATTGTATACATGACATAGATCCATATTGTATTGTCTCATGGCTATGATCTCATTGATGTCATGGATCTACTATGTATTCTTTCATGGCCATGGTATTTCATTTCATGTCATGGATTCACAGTGTATTGTTTGGTGGCCATGCTCTTCAAATTTTGAGTATGTATACCTAGAGGATGGTCTATATATGCATTCATCCTTTGTGTTTGATTACTGACACTCTTTCACCTATGGACCTCCTTTTCTCTCTCCTCATGCTACCTCACATTGACACTATTTTATTGTAATGTGTTTCGACCATCCATTCATTTCTTGACCTCACACATTAGGGGGAATTTGTTATAGCCTTAATTTCCACCCTACAGGGCTAGAAGGGAATCCATTAGAAGAGGACAGTCAAAATACATTTCTTGCTCAGGATTTGGGACTTTTTTTAGGGTCACTGCATGGAATATAGTAGACAACACACGATGATCATCATTGGTAATCTATAGTGCAACATGTGACGATACCTATAACCTT
>ML793170.1:585261-602546 GCA_009831015.1 Picea engelmannii
ATATCTGAACCAGAAAATGTTCGGACAGTGTGACTGTTGGAATTCGAGACCAGGTTTCCACGGCCGCAAACGTGGAATTGCCTTCACTTATTACAACCAGTGAATGGTCGTTTCGTAGCATGGAGAGAAAAACATACATAGAACGAATCTTATTAACCGCCGCTTGACAGATCAGCATAAAGACGACAGAAGGAGAAAACTTCAAGACACAAGGTTTTAGAGAAAGATTGTTTTTTTCCTTCAAAGCCCAGGGGAGCAGTGTTGAAGTTTGAAAACAATTTCATAAAATATAATAAACATTTTAAATAACAAAGTAATTTAATATATTAAGGTTTATGCAAGGGCATTTTACTATCAAAGCCCGTCTAGCTCAGTTGGTAGAGCGCAAGGCTCTTAACCTTGTGGTCGTGGGTTCGAGCCCCACGGTGGGCGTTTAATTTTGTATTTTTTTAACTTTCTTAGGAGATATTTCTGGAATTCTCAATGGCATTCGGTTTTACTTGATTTTATTTCTGGAATTCTGAATGGCGTTTTGTTTCAAACTTTTTATAAGATATTCCAGGAATTCTCAATGTAATGATATTATTTTTTTAATTAATTAAGTGGTGGGGTCACTATTTTTAAAACTTTCTTATAAGATTCTTTCGGAAAATTCTCAATTCCGTTCTTTAAAACATTGTTAATCTTTTGTTAATATTAATATTCTTTTAATTAATTAATTGTTGGATCACTATTTTACATGTATACATAACATTTTCAATTTCCGTTCTTTAAAACATTTTTAATCTTTTGTATTTTTAAACATTGTTAATCTTTTGTTTTTTTAAACATAATAATTTCAAAAGAATCCTAAAAGAAAATTATGATTTAATAAATATTAATATTTTTTTATTTAATACTAATTAACAGTTGAGATCACTGTTTATATGCATTCATAACATTATCCCTTCCGAAAACATTAATAATCTTTTGTAAACTGAATATAACCAGTGTAGATATCAAGTATGAGAGGATCAAATTTCTTAAGGTGTAGTTTTTTATTATTACTTCATTTCATCTTAAGTTTGTAATTTTAATGGGCTGATTTTATTTTTATTATTTATTGTTGTTTTGTTTTTAAGTTTTTGGTGCATAAATTTGAATTCATGCATAAGTTTAAATTACAACATTGCATGCCAACATCTTGAAGATGTTTATACCAATATCCAAATTGCTTAGTATATGTTCCTAAAACTAATATTGGAGGTGAAGTGATGGGACATTACTTATGAAAATTACTTAAAATATATTCATAACAACAACAAAAATTATATTAAAACCAACAAATAATGACAACCTATTGTTATAATATAAGGAAACAAAATTCTCCTAAATAAATCATTAACCAATTATTACTTATTCTATAAAATAGATTGTCAATAAGATTGAAAGGAGGTGTTAAATAAAAAGTATATCTAAAATATGTGTTAAACACCTCTTTACTTTCATGTCTCTATTTCTCACATAATCTACAAAGTAATCACTGATTTCAAATTGAAGTTATGCCCATAAAAACTATTGATTATTGGAATTACTAATAAACTAAAAATTTAATAATGAAGAAAGAAATCAATGCAGTGCTAATTTAATTTACCATGACCATGAGTGCATCCAACTCCACCAGCATAGCCTCATGGTACCCCACATTGAATAAGTGGTCCAAATTATTATTAAAGAGATTGCAATGGGTGGGAGAGGGAGAAGGTCACTATGGAACTTCCTTCATGGATGGTCTACCAGGAAGTGTAGATATGGGTTCTGATTCTATGCACAATCATATACTTGAGTTATAGAGATAGTATGGAGTATATATAAAGGAGGAAATTCCTAAAATATATTAGAAGATAATAAAAGTGGAGATGAAAATATATGAGGAGCATATATTAGGAGATAATAGAAGTGAAGATGGAGATATGCGGAGATGAAAATCATAAGTGGAGATGGAAGGCTCATCAAGAAACATTAAACAAGACTGAATAGTGGGATATAACAAAGATTCCCTAGTGGAATGCTAATAAGTGCACTTCACTTCCAATATATGGCATCACATGTACTTATTCCACACATGTATTTAATGGCCTCAATCATTAGATGTCAAGTTATTTAAGATTAAAACTCTAAATTAGGTTATCTATGTTTGGAAAAAAATTGCATTGTGTGCATGTTGGATGATTAAAACTCAAAACTTAGGTATAACTTAAAATTGAGAAAATCACATTTGGTTAGAACTCAGCCAAAAAACCAAAAAAAATATTTATAATCAAAAGAAAACTAATGGATGCTCAAGAATGAATCAAATGCTATAATCCTAGTTTTTGAGAGGAAGTAACAGTTAAAAAGAAGTTAAGATAGTTCTAGCCTTTGAAAGAAACTAACAATTAAAAACAAGTTAAGAGAGTTTTGGCAAAGATTTTAATAATAAATATAAAAATGTTAAAAAAGTTGATAAAATTGATCATTTAATTAAAAAAAAAAGGATGAATATGGATAATGATAATAATTGGTTAAAAACATTTTGATAAATTAAAAGAAGAAAAAGAAATATAAAAATGTTAAAAAAGTTGATGAAATTAATCAATTAATTAAAACAGGATGAATCTGAATAATGATTGGTTAAAAACATTATAATAAATTAAAAGAAGAAATTTTTTTATAAACATCAAATCTATTATATTCCCCAATACAAGAAAAATGTGTATTTCAGTTTAATTTCATGCTCATGCACAAATGAGAGCAAATATAAAAAGTTGAATCTGACTCACACTTTTATGGAAATAGAACCGACTGAAGACCAATAAGTTTGACTCACTAGTTTAGAGAAAAAAATGATAGCTAGACCTGAAAAAAATGATAAGATTAAGAATAAGAATTGAGCATTCCATAACATGGACATTACTCAAGAATAAAGTGAAAGTGAATATGGTATAACAATAATCACAATAATTTATACAATTTCAGTGTATAAATTGTTATTAACTTTGTTTTGTTTGTTTTCCTTTTTAATATGTAAAAGGAAAATAAAGTTTTCTCTGTTTGTTTTCTTTGTTTTCTTTCTTTTAATATGTAAAAGGAAAATAAAGTTTTCTCTCTTTATATGTGTTATTTTACATTGATTGTGATTTTTAGTTTATATATAAATCTTGATTTATTATGATTGCATTAAGAAATGTTTTCTAAATATGTGTAATTTCTTGTTCTATTTAGAATCAACATCTTTTATTTAAAAATAAGAATAAAATATTAATACAAAATATATTTCAATATCACCTAAATAAAATATCTAATATTAGTTTTTAAATAAGAGACCAAAAATATATACACATACATAAAATTTAATTCAAACTAAACAAATTTATCAATTTAATTTAAAGTAAACAAATTAATCAAAGATTAAAACATCTCTCCCCTCTAAAATTCACATACATACCTAAAAAATTTAATTCAAAGTAAACAAATTAATCAAAGATTAAAACATCTATCTCCTCTAAGACTTACATACATACCTAAAATTTAATTGAAAGTAAACAAATTTATCAAACAATGAAACATCTTTTCCCTCTAAAACTCACATATTTGGCTTTAAAGTAAGAAACCAAAAATATGTATACATGCATAAAATTTAATTAAAAGTAAACCAATTTATCAATTTAATTGAAAGTAAATAGATTTATCAAAAATTAAAACATTTTCCCCTCACATACATACTTAAAATTTAAATGAAAGTAAACAAATGTATCAAATATTAAAACATATCTCCCCTCTAAGACTCGCATATTAAGTACTAGAAAAGTTAGTGAAAGTTAGTGGCTAGCTTCAAGTCAAATTTTAGCTAAATTGGATTAATGAAAGAATATCATAATGTTGACCAATGCAAAACTCGATGAATTAATTACTAACCACCATACATCTACCCATCTTAAATTTGACTTTATCAAACACCGATATGGATCAAATTTGTTGAGCTGCAAACCTTCCTCAAGTTTTTCTCTCTCAAGAGCGTTTGCACCTCCATGGGTTTGATCCCTCTCGATTCTTGATAGAGATAGATTTAAGATGGATCTATGTTGATCCTTATGCCAATAGGGGCATCCACAATGGTAGTCCTTGTTCCATAATTGCTTAGCATACAACCATCACGATTCCCCAAGACTAATCCTATATTATTAATCCAAATAACTTATTCTTCAATGATTTATTTGTTGCTACAAATTAATTGTTATTGTTATAGAATGCAAAGGACTTAGTGGGCAATTTAGCATCAATCATGCATATATAATAGACACATGGAATTTTTCAATGTGAAAAAACTCTAGCTTGAAATGACTTGCTTGACTCTTTATAGAATCTTGGGGCAATCACATTAAAAGAGGTGATATTAAAGATCTTCTCCATTGTGCAAATGACTCAATTAATACATGTTAGCTTTTTAGCTCGAGAGGTACTCCGCATGTTTTGTCTTGTATGTAGATGTTACCTTATGTTGACACTACTAAGCATTTAACTTTGTAATGGGTTTTTATAAAGTTGTAAAATGGTTCTTTTATTAAAGTGATTTTTTAATAAAGTGTACCTTCTAATTTTAAAGTCACTTTATTTCATAAAGTGCACTTATGCAATAAAGTGAAATGTACTTTAATATTTTAAGTGATTTATTTTTGAGGGAATGAATCATGGCCCTTGATCTTGCAAAGGCAATATTAGATCTTGGCCTTTGGATTTAGGGTTGGGGAACGTGAAAAGACACTTTGGAGAGAAAATGTCATTTTCAGATTTATAAAAGAATGCATTGGGTAGTGTGCAAGACACATTGAGAAAAGAGGAAGAGAGATTTATGAGGAGAGTTTGGAGAGGAAAGTGAGCAGGAAGAGTTGGCACATTTCCCAAGAGAACTTGGGCACAAATCCCAAGGAGGCCTTTCTGTTTTGAATTTCTGTTGAGTTTTTTACTGGGACATGCCGTACTGTACAGATCCATACATGCCATACACCATCAAACATTGGCACAAAAATTGAGGTAAGAGGTGGCACAGTTTTCGAGGCATATTTTCTGGTTTTTCTGAAGGAGGTCGACCATACGGACAACAAGGTACAACAACTTGTGGTTGGCACATTTCTCGAGGTGCTTTTTTCAGCAAATCCATACAATTTTATGAACTATGGCACAAATTTCAAGGCAGATTTATGGGGGATGTTTTTTGTGTTGTAAGTGGTTTTTCGCTTGGCTGGAAATGTACTATGGCTGCTGATAAATCTTTCCTAAAACTAATAGAATCTCTCTCTCTCTCTTTGGGTTTCCCCACATTGGGGTTTTCCCTGACATTTGCCTAAATTTCTGAGTTATTCATGGGTGATTGAATGTTGTTCATTGTGTTTATTTCCGCTGCATAATTACTTAGCAATGTGTATTTCTGCTTATGGTAATTTATGAATGTGGATTTTAGACATTTCAGAGTTCATGCAAGACAGTTATCTCTAGGTTGTTAAGTGTATGACAAAATATTAGCTTGTTGATTTTTGTCATTAAAATTTACATGGTATCAGAGCTTGGTCTCTGAGTGACAGTGAATAGTGAGATTTTTGGGCAAGTTTGAAGGAGGGAAATTTGTGATTTTTTCCCTTGAGCTGTCACAGGGAATATGGCTGCATGTATTAGATTTTAGGATAAGTTGGATGGCATTTCCAACTATTTGCAGTGGAAGGTCTAGATGTCAGCTATTCTTAAGGAGAACAAGATTTGGAACTATGTCATTTCTGTTGTTGTGGTTCCCGCAACAGATCTCGTTTCTTTGGATTTGAATGAGGTCAAGGAGGCCAAAGATCAGAGGATTATTCTGGATGGGGTGAAGGATCACCTTATCCCACACTTGGCTGAGAAGAAGACAACCAAAGAGATGTGGGATGCACTTAAGAACTTATTTGAGGCGAAGAATGAGAACCAAAAGATGGCCTTGAAGGCTAAGGTGCATGATACCAAGATGGGTAAGGAGAAGAGTGTTTCTTCTTATCTTACTCGGGTAGATCAAGTGAAAGATGAGTTGGTTGTTGTTGGAGAGGTCATATCAGATTCAGAGTTGGTGAGGATAGCCTTGAAAGGCTTCACCAAAGAATGGGAAGTCTTCGTGAAGTGTGTGGTGGGTTGTGAGCATCTTCCACATTGGAGAAGACTGCGGGAGGATTTCACTTAGGAGGAGATCCAGGAAGGATCTCAGAGCAGTGGACATAAGATAGATGGAGCTGATGAGAATGGTGCTTCACCTTAAAACCAGTTGCGGCACCTTGCTTCTCATTATCCTGAGAGGAAGAAGAAGAAGAAGGAACCAGATGGGCATGATACAACTGCTACAATAGTCATGGAGGACTTTGCTTCCAAGTATGAGTGGGAATTTTCTTTGGTTACCCTAATTCCAGTGTCGGTAGCGGAGGATTTGGGGGTGATATCAGATGGATTGTGGATAGTGGAGACTCTTGCCACATGACGGGAATATGGTGAGTATTCCTAAATATCACAGAGATAGGTCTTGACCAACAGGTGGTAAATGAAGGTGGTATGGCACAAGCTATATGTGGAGTTGGAAGGGTTAGATTCCAACTCCAGTATGGAGGATTCTTGGAGCTTGATGGAGTTCTCTTTGCTCCAGGGTTGAGGGTTAACTTGCTCTCAGTCTCAACCTTGGAGGATGTAGGATATTGCACATTGTTCAAGAGGGAACATGTCTTTATTTACCGGGAGGGAGTGGATCTGGTGGAACTGCAGTTGATCGGTGATTAGGTGAACAGGTTGCATATGTTGTGAGGACAACCTTCAGTGTATGATTCAATATCAAATGAGGAGCATGAGGAAGCTCCTAAGACTGCGGTGGGCCCAAGGATTCAACCTTGCATTCCAAGAGAAGAGAGTGAGTCTCTTTTGAGCACCGGTAGGAGGATCAACTAGTGTGGTTGAACCAATGCTCAGGGTGTAGTGGATTATCCAAGGAGCTCAGGGTTTCGGGTAGCTGTCATGAGAAGATATTCTAGTTTGAGTTATGTGCAGGTGTTGAGGATAGCTCCAGGTTCAAAGGGAGCTCCTATTGAGCACAATGTGATGGAACCAGATGATGGAGATGGCAATGAGTACATCCCTCACTAAGAGGGAGTGTTAGATTTTTAGCTCAGGAGGTACTCTGGATGTTTTGTCTTGTATGCGGATGTTACCTTATGTTGACACTACTAGGTACTTAACTTTGTAATGGGTTTTTATAAAGTTGTAAAGTGGTTGTTTTATTAAAGTGACTTTTTAATCAAGTGTACCTTCTAATTTTAAAGTGACTTCATTTCATAAAGTGCACTTATGTAATAAAGTGAAATGTACTTTAATATTTTAAGTGATTTATTTTGGAGGGAATGAATCATGGCCATTGATCTTGCAAAGGCAAGATTAGATCTTGGCCTTTGGATTTAGGGTTGGGGAAGGTGAAAAGACACTTTGGAGGGAAAAGGTCATTTTCAAGTTTATAAAAGAATGCATTGGGTAGTGTGCAAGACACATTGAGAAAAGATAAAGAGAGATTTCCGAGGAGAGTTTGGAGAAGAAAGTGAGCAACAAGAGTTGGCACATTTCCCGAGAGAACTTGGGCGCAAATCCCAAGGAGGAATTTTCTGTTTTGAATTGTTGCTAAGTTATTTGTTGGGATAGACCATACTATATGGATCCGTATAGACCATACAATAGCAAACATTGGCATAGAAATCGATGCAAGAGGTGGCACAATTTTTGAGGCACATTTTATGGGTTTTCTGAAGGAGGTCGATAGCATTGAAAACAAGGTACAATAGCCTGTGGTTGGCACATTTCTCGAGGTGTTGTTTTCAACAAATCCGTACAGTTGTACAGACTATGGCACAGATTTCAAGGCAAATTTGTGGGGGACTGTTTTTGTGTTGTAAGTGGGTTTTCTCTTGGCTGGAAATGTACTGTGGCTGCTAATAAATCTTTCCTAAAACTAATAGAAGCTCTCTCTCTCTTTGGGTTTCACCACATTCGGGTTTTCCCTAGCATTTGCCTAAATTTCTGAGTTATTCATGGGTGATTGAATGTTGTTCATTATGTTTATTTTCGCTGCATAATTACTCAATAATGTGTATTTATGCTTATGGTAATTTCTTAATGTGGGTTTTAGACATTTCAGAGTTCATGCAAGACAATTATCTCTAGGTTGCTAAGTGTATGAAAAAATATTAGCTTGATTTTTGTCATTAAAATTTACAATACAATGGTGAAATATTCCTTTGCTTCATATTCCTTAGTCTATGGTGAGAGTAATCATAATGCTTGGGTGTTGTCTTAGTTAGGCCTTCCTAATGCCCCAACGAAGCCAATGGTTACCCAAAATTTGACATGTTTTTTTTCGTTTTGATGTGGTTTGCAATTCAAATGTCCTTATGACTTGACATCGTCCATGTTACTTCCATTGTTTTTCTCTAGTGATTTACATGGGCCCCTCCCTCCTGACTTCACCAAACAACCTCTTGAACTTTCTCTCTGTGGGATGATTTTGAGGAGATCAAGGAAGTAGCCCCATAAATATCCACCAAGTTCTAATTCATCGATCTCGATAAGATATGAAGCTCCATATCTCACTAAGTGATCTTATGGAAGTGGTCTCAAAGAAATATTAAATCCTTCCATTGGAAAATCATGATTAAAACCTGATGAACAATCTAGATCTTGGTGAACCTATTGATTTGTACTTGCCTCCTCTCCCTTTATATTTTCCCATACATATCCATGAACGAGTCTCCTCTAGGCTTGGATTTGGCCTCATTCTCCGATTTTGTCTCCTAATGGAGAGGAAAAGCACTTGACGCAACCTATTCACAAAGAAAGAAGGTGAAAAGGACTCTAAAGATATTACATATGCAATACCAAGTGAGGTTCCCCAAAAGGAATTTCCCAAAAGAAAAGGACTCGACCTTATCAATTCAAATAGGCAGACCAGTGGAAAAAGAGAGGTCGGGGTAGATGGAGATCGTTTTGGAATAAGCACTTGACCAAATTTCTATCTAGAATCTTAAGAGGGAACCCTTTTCATCTAAGATGGCCTAACCTAACCCCATCTAGATGGTTTAGCATATGAACTTAAGGTTTTCTTGTGTGCTATTGTGTTGATAGTAGATCTCCTTGAGCTTGGTCTTGATTTTCTTTTCTCCAAACTGGGTTTTTTCCTCAAGCCTTATGTTCTTTAATTGAGAGTAAGATATAATTCCTTTGCATGACATTTCATTTATTTCCATGATCCTTTCATATTAATGGCCCTCCTAATAATATAATAGTTAATTGGTTGTTGGATGAATGATCGGCGCTTTCTCTAGTTTAAGGCTTATGCAATCAATATCATTGCATGATAGTTCTTCTAGAATACTCATGTCCATTTTTGAATCATCAATGTTTTGGACTAGACCAATGCGATCCATCATCATAGCATGCATTGTATGAGGGTTCTTCTATAATTCTCCAAGTCATTTTTTAATCTACAATGTTTCAAACCATTTTCTTTTTTACATGGCTAGTTCTTATCATTTTCTTGATATATTTGAATGTATGCAAAGGGTACCTATGTATTTTTAAATGTATGAAATTTTAAAGTTGAATGAAGCACATCCTTTCACAGATTTTGATTCTTTTTTACAACTACTGAATTCTTAATTTCTCAACACATTTTCTTCCCCTTATAAATTGCAATATTCATTCTCAGAAATGTCTTGTATGTTTAATTTTATTTCTCCAAATTCATCCATACATTCCTTTGAAATTTCAAATGTCTAAGGTACACATGGTAACATGCCTCTTGAGGTTGATGGTTTAGTCATCTACTTTGAAATTGTTTGGAGCTCAAGAGACAAAGAGAGAGAGAGAGAGATACAAGAAATTCCCACAATATTTGTTCTATACAATCATGAATTTAAATCTTGATATGAGTTTTAACCCCTGAGGTGCCTTGGCATAGTTCCATAAACAACTTGGTACATCTCAAGGAACAACGTCTGAAATGACATCATTGCTGGGGATGAAAATTGAAGTTATTTTTCTTTGGAGCGTGACATTGTAAGCTCTGATTCTTGATGGTGAACAAGTCTTAGACACCTGGATGATAATCTTTCACCTAGAGACTCCACAGAAAGAAATCAGACATAGAAAATAATGCATACCAGAAGGAATCTTGATCCTGCTAAGATTCCAGTTTATCCAAGTCTAGAAAATATTGTTACCCATAGAAACATTAGAAAAATACATTTGTCTTATCCCTCAAGTAATCCTCATTTAGATTTATCTCCTTCTGCTATTCACAAAGTAAGTGAATCTATAGATTTGATAGACATACCCTTAGATTCACATTCTTGTTTAAAGCTTCCTCCAAGACCTTTGATAGATCTATAGATGTATCCTCTATATTTTCCTTCAGAAGGGAGTTCTTCTTTAAGACCCTTCTTGAAAGATCATACATCTCCTATGTATTTTGAAGTTAATAATATTATCCTACAAAACCTATTGGTTGGACTAGGAGGGAGTGGATTTGGAGGAAATCGACCTTTACCTCCACCAACTTTAAACTTGTAGGTAGCAGCCAAATATGGCCCCTTGAATTTTCCTCCAAATTTCCATGACCTCCTTGAGAACTATTTGAAACTATTGCCAAAATATGATGGGGATAAGGCCATCTCTGTTGAAGAACATATGGGTGCATTCCAAGACTTCACTGATAACCTTTTTTTGGAACATGATGATGTGTTCATGAGACTATTCGTACAAACCTTGGAAGAATATGCAAGAAAGTGGTTTAGGGAACGGCCTAATTCCTCAATTGGTATACAACAAGCATTAAAAACAACCTTTATGAGACAATGGGGAGAGAAAAGAGACCATCTCTATTATGTGATTGAATTTGTCTCACTGAAGAAGAGACCAATGAAAATGTTGTTGATTTTAGTAGAAGATTTAACGAACTCTCTAACAAGATCCCTATTGATATAAAACCTTCACAACCAAAAACAAATATTACCTATGCTGGAGCATTTGTTGTCTATTTTTCCATGTTGTTGAAGGAAACAAGATACCTAACCTTGTTTATCATGCAAGATGATACAATATATATTGAAGGAAATATGATCACATATGTTATAATTAAAAAAAGAATGGATCAAGTGGAAAAATACAAAAATAAATTCAAAGAAGAATCTGACACCTCTAATCCTAATAGAGACTCCCAAGATGCAAATATTAAAGAGATGTCCATATTGATTAGGAACCTGTCAAACAAAATGTCTAGGTTTGAGATTGAGGGTAATAACACAAATAAATATCCTTAGGAGGGGGGTATTAGAATTCCTAATCAATTCAGAAGATCCTTCAATCCACAAATGATGAGAAGGGAGAGAAGGAATGAAGAACAACCCATCCAACCTCCTATCAAAAGCAATAATGATAACAATATTGTTGAAGATGTGATGGATGGGGAATATGTTTATTATTAAGAAGAAATCCACTTTATTCATGATGACAATGCTGTTATCCATCTAACTCATAACGATTATGAAAATTCCCTAAATCCTAGGAGACAAATCCCTAAAAGTGAGTTGATCCAAGAGGCTTTTTCACCATCTCAATACAAAATGTTCATTGATGCCTTACAGACTGAGATGCATAATAAATATGACCTCAGACCCAAGAAGAAATTTGTTGGGCCATACAGTTAGCCACAACACAAAAACTCTCCTCTAAATCAGCCCAAAGATAGAGCCAAAGAAGTTTCATACAATACAAAGGTAAATTATGCTTTAGAGCCTTTGAAGGGGGAAAACGAACCTAAAGAAGTTGACATATAGGTTTCCTCATTCAACATTGAACATGAGTTATCAAAGATCAAGATTCATATTCCTTTTATCGAATTGGAAAAAAAAACTTCTTATCTTAAGAAAATTGAAAAAATTCATGCATGGAGTGGGACTTACAATCCAAGGATATATATGGAAATAATCCCAAAAATTTTAAGTCCCACAAGGAAACAAATTTTTCTTATGTGGTCAGTGATCAAAACAATCCCAAAAATTACTCCATATATGTTGTTGAGGAAGACATGGGTTGTTGTATCTTTTTAGTGATTGGAGAGTACGATGAAGCCCCTACACTTGCATATTTTCCTCCAAACGTTTCTCTAAAAGTTGATGGCATATGGAAGATGTATTTTGATGGAGCATATTAAAATGGAGTGGGAGTTGGTGTAGTGCTAATTTCTCCCACCAAGTAATAAATCCCTTTGTCTTACAAGTTAGATTTGAAGCCACTAACAATGTAGCTAAATATGAAGCCTTGATTATGATATTGGAGGTTTCACTAAAAATCCAAATTACCAAGATGACAATATTTGGAGATTCAGAATTAGTGGTGCAACATGTCAAAGGCCTATATTAAACAAGGCACCCAAGGATGAGGTCATACATAAATCATGTTTGGTACCTGATAGATAATTTTTATGAATATTTCAACATCACTGCTATCCTTATAAAGTTCAACCAACAAGCAGATTCCCTAGCATTGGCTACTAGTAATTTCAAACCACCAATCATCCATCAAGTTAAGTATGAAATTGAGATGAGATTCATAACATATATTCTTGATAACATCAAGTATTTGAAGATGATCAACACATTAAGAGATTTATGGAAGTAATAAATGAGTTTTCTAATACCCACATGGATTTAGATGAATATTTAGAAATGGAAGATGTGATTAAAGGATGAGATGAAATAGTTCCCGAGTTTAGCAATTATATGGCTGATCATAATGTATTGTAGCTAAAGAATAATTTTATTCCAAAGGGGCTGGTACCTTTGGAACAACTCTTTGACATAAATGATATACCTGTCAAACCTGTTTTCCTTCCAAAAGATGAAAGTGTTGAGGATTGTAATATAGGGACATAGAATGAACCAAAGTATATCATATTGTCTAAATACATCTTTGTTGAGCACAAGAAAGAATATTTGCAGTTGTTCAAATATTATATGGATGTGTTTGCATGGAAAAATGAGGATTGGAAGACCTATGACACTAGCATTATACAACACATGATACCTATAAAGCCTGGTACTAAACCTTTCAAGTGGAAGATGAGGAAAGTCAATCTTATTTTTCTACCTACTATTGAGAAGGAAGTGAGGAAATTATTGGATGCTCAAATCATAATTCCTCTCAAATACTTTGAATGGGTGGCCAACTTAGTTACAATGATAAAAAATAGAGGAGTGGTTAGACTTTGTGTGGACTACATGAATCTGAACAAATGATCAATAAAAGACAACTATCCATTGCCTAAAATGGATCACATACTATATAAGGTAGTAGGGGAAAATAAGATCTCCATGATGGATAGTTTCTCAGGGTATAATCAAGTTGCAATGCACTTGGATGATAGAGAGAAGACAACATTCACAACACCCTGGGGAGATTTTAATTATGAATAAAATCCTTTTGGTTTGATAAACGCAGGGGAAACTTTCCAGAGATCCATGGAAATATCATTTGTAGGAGAAAAGGACAAATTTATTGTCATTTATCTGGATGATATGACTATGTTTTCAAATCATTTATCTGGATGATATGACTATGTTTTCAAAGATTGATGAAGACCACATTAAGCGCTTAAGACATACTTTTGTTAAATGCAGAAAGTTTGTTTTGTCCTTGAATCAGAAGAAGTCTCATTTTTCCATGAAAGAAGGATATATTTTGGGCCACATAGTATCCAAAGAAGGAGTTAGAATAAATTCTGAAAGGTTGGAGGATATTAGACAAATTGGTTTTCCTATAAATAAGAAAGAAGTGCAGTTCTTTTTGGGAAAAATAATTTTTTTTAGGAGGTTCATCCCCAATTTTATTGAAATGATGAAGAACATCACTAATATGTTAACAAAAGACCATGAAATCATATGGAATAATGAAGCTAGGGCATATTTCTAGCAAATCAAAGAGAATTAGGAGAATCTACAATCCTGGTTAGCCCCAATTATGATAAAGAATTTCTCATATTTTTTTTTTCTTCTGAAAATGCCATTGTTGTTGTGTTATTGCAAAAGAACGAAGAAGATAATGAGAATCCCATATCTTTTTTCAACAAGGCATCAAGAGATATTGAATTAAGACACAACAACATGGAGAAGTAGGTACACGTCTTAGTGAAATCCCTAAAATCTTTTAGAGACTATGTCTTACATTATAAGGTCCTGACATATGATCCCACCAGTTCCATAAAAGACCTCCTCATGCAACATGATAGAGAAGGAAAATGAGGTAAATGGATTGCCAAAATTCATGATTATGATGTGGACATCAAACCCACAAAATTAGTGAAGGGAAAAGGACTAGCCAAGTTGTTATCTGTGCCAAATTGCAAATCTCTAGGTGTTCATATGTTTTCATCATACCTTCTATCAACAAAACCTGAAGTGGATGAAACACAAGAACCATCCCTGAAGGTAAATTCCAAATTCTCCTGGTTTGATTGGTATAAGGATATCATCTTCTATCTACAAAAATTAATGTGCCCACCAACATGGGACAAGGCCAAGGTCAAATCCATCAAACTTAAGGCTGTCAAATGTTGCATCTTGGGGAAAACCTATTTTGGAAAGATCTGGGAGGTATCTTGCATAATTTATCACTAAGGAAGAAAATGAAGGCATCATCATTGAATTTTGTAAGGGAGCATGTGGTGGTCACCATGCTTGGAGAGCTATTTCCTAGAAGATCCTCAAAGCTAGTTATTATTGTCCTTCTATGTTATTTGATGTGAACTCTATGGTTAGGTATTGTGTAGAATTTCAAATGTTTATAGGGGATAAAAAATTACTCCCACTCCCACTAAGGCCCATCCAAGTTGAGACACATTTCCAGTAGTGGGGGTTGGATTTTATTGGTGAAATTAATCCCAATTCAAGTGGAAAACATAAATGGATATTGAAAACTACTAATAACTTCACCAAATGGATATAATTCATCCCCACAAGGACAAAAACAGATCCAGTCATCATGAAATTCCTTGAAGAAAACATCTTGGCTAGATTTGGGTTCCCAAGGAAGATTATCACTAACAATGCTCAAGCCTTCCAAAATGGTACAATTTTACCAAAATTACAACATAGATCTTGGGAGTTCAACTTCCTATTACCCACAAGGGAATGGTTTCATTGAATACTCAAATAAAAGCATGATTAGGATTATCAAGAAGATGTTGTCACGAAATAAAAAGGCATGGGACTCTCACTTAAAGTGTGCAGTTTGGGCAGATAGATTTAGCAAAAAAAGACAAATTAGAACTTCCCCTTTTCAATTGGTATATGGCTTGGAGGTTGTTTGCACAGGGGCAGACCTAGGGTTCAACTCTTCAACAACACACCAAAAAAACCCTAACTACTGGCCCTTTCGGCAACACCTGCGAAGCATATGAAGTTTCACCTGAGGTAGAGGTAGGGGTGGTTGCAGGACTCATGTGTCTACAACCTAGCTGGGACACAGATATATGATTACAACACGTAACAAATCACTTAGCAATTAACATTCATTATTACTTAACCCTTATTCACATCGTAGGTCGGAACCCTAGTTACAGAGCAGCGCGATATTCAACAAGATCTAACACATCCAAGCACTTACCATATAGAAATAGATCAGATCTAGCATTCGTTCACATTACTAAGCACTAAGCTACTATATCATATGCATCTAACATATATCATTTCACTAAGCATAAATCACATCAATAACATAACAACTATAATGCACAAAGCAGCCACACCACAGGATATACGTGGTTCACCCCAGTGTGGGGCTACGTCCACCAACTCTTCTCTTCTTTATTATCTTCTTTCAATCTTCTACAAGCACAGAGCCACAAGAACCCACTCTGCATAGGACAAGAGATTTGTGCTCACCTCGCGATACCCTCCTTCCCTGAGGTAGGTTACAACACAAAGCCTCTTTACATCACTTTCACTTAGCTCTGCAAGTTCTCATTCACACAATATGCACAAAGCTAACTCAACCACATAGATCCAACTAATCACTTTCACTCAACACAATATATCACTTAGCACCACGTCTCTCTTAGACCTAGGGTTCTATTTCTTACATCGCCTAACTTTCTATTTATACATTACAAAAGGGGCCAAGGAATGTGTAAACCATGGGCTGACATACAATACCCATTACATAAACCCTAAACCCAAAAATTCCCTAAAAATGGGCCAAGATCTCGCGATCTCCTCTTCACCTTGTGCTCCGCCTTCGACCAACCCGTCGAAGTCCCAAAATTGGTCAAACATGACGAAGGTTCTCCAAAACTTAGTCAAGGGCCAAGAGACCCCCAACACTCAATTGGGACTTGTCCCAAGTCACTTTGATCTGGGTAAATCTGACTCAAATGACTCGAGCTTCCTCGACCTGTTGCTTCACCAGAGCCTTTTGCTCGACGAACTCTTGAATACCTTCTCTATCATAGGTTCTTCCAAGCGTTGTTCCACTGTGGTGAACACTTGTTCCAGTTCTACACCTCATCCTTTAATCTCCTCAAAACGTATGCAAGCTACATCCTGTACTAGTTGGAGTCGTCGAGTCACTTCCATGACCTTACTTTGTATGGCATGGACTTGTTGCTGAACCATGCATTGTTCCTGGGATTATTTCATCCTCTCGGCCGCTGATAGTGGCTTCAACTACACTTGCACCGTTGCTGCTTGCTTCTTGGCCTCCTAAAGTTGTGACTCCAGTGTCCTTAGTTCAGGGTCATCTGCAAGGTGCTTGTAAGTCTGTGCACTTCAAATTCTAAGCTGTTTACATTCTAAGGCCAATGCCTGGATTCTCTGGACTGCGCTTCGGGCAGTTTCTTCTCTCTGGTCTCGCATGTCCTGCAGAGTGCTTAGCACTGCCTGTAACTCCAGTGATACTATTCTCTATTGAAGCTGCTGAATGGCTTCAACAAGCTTCCCTACTTGGCTTTCCACCAGGGATGATTTCAGTGGCTAAATTTCACTCATGGGATAATTTTCCATGGTTTTTCCAAAAATGAGATTTGCTATTTTAAAAATGATTCGCCCAAATTCTATAGGATAAAATTATTTTACCTTAAAAATAACCAAAATTTTATAAAAACTATATAAAATACTTAGAAATTTGAATATTTTTACAAAAATATCGCCAAACATTTATAATTGACA
>ML793170.1:612236-624084 GCA_009831015.1 Picea engelmannii
TTTCTCTGTTTGTTAGCTTTAAAAGATTTGACATATTTACTGAGGGTGTTGCCTATGCCCAGTAAAATTTCCTCTAACTAGAACTCTTGAGGTAGGGAATAGAGACAAATCCATACAGGTGCATATGCGAAGTTTTCCTTTTCCGGGTAGAAGTGGTCTATCAAAAAATGTAGGTAAAGGCCAGCCGAGTTGTAGAAATACGGTCCCCCTTCAAAGATCTTGTCCTTGTCTTTCAGATTGTAGAATATTACTGTAAAGAATATTACTGTAAAGAATCTTGGCCCAAGCTGCTTTTGGATGTGAGGACTCAACATCCATGTTTGATTCTTTTCTTACATCCATTTCTTCTTGCAGGTATTGGTCTCGTAAATGCAATGGTGGCTCAAAGGACGAACGATGCGCTCGTGAGTTCTCCGGATCATTTGCGACAATGTTACGGTAAGAGGGGGCGTTCGCCCCCCTTTCTGTTCCCATTCTTCTTTGGCGGTCAGTGCTAGGGAGCAGAGGCTATCAACGCATATAGAGGAGGTCATAAGTGGTCAGGGTGGGAGGGAGGCTGGAGCATGTAAACCCTAAACCTTGCAGAGCTTCCTTGCAGTCTCGGGCATTATGGTATATATATATATATATATATATATATATATATGTGTGTGTGTGTGTGTGTGTGTGTTTCAAGCTTGTAAGCATAACAAGTTATATTATATAGTATTATGTAGAGTTTTTACACCGACTAATTTTGAAAATGGTTGGGTAATTTAAAAAAGATGTAGTCTAAACGTTCTAAGTTTTTACTTTTTTCCTATCATGTTTTTGGATGAGTTTTGTCTAAAAACCAACCAAAAATTTAGAAGGATAGTTGGAATTGCAGATTTTAGTGGTTCATATTACATATGGTTCAGATTTGGGGGGTTTGAGGGTTCTGAATAATGCATTCAAAACACTATTTAACCAATGTGAAATTGCGATTTCACCAATAATTGTGTTGTCAGATTCCAATGATAGTTGCAAGAAAAAGTAAAAAAGGTATAACTTTTGGATTGGACATTTATTCGATGTTAAAGTTAAATTTTGGGAAAGCAGAGATAGTACAAGATTATACACACAAATAATAATTTCTATTGCACCACAATCAATATACAATACATAAATATATATAGTTGGAGTCAGATCCAACTAATTCTAAATTTAGGTGGAGATGTTGAGCGAATATCTCAACTATCTCTAACAAACCCAAACCAAATCTCCTAAAGTAAGCATTATCTCTAACAATCCCCCTTAATGCGTACTTTACAAATTACAATACAACACATAAATTACAATACTTTGACTTTGTCTGACATGATCCTCATCAACACTTACATCAACCTCTGAACTTCAAAGACACCGCTCTTTTTCTCCCATCATCTTTGAGCTACCAATTCATCCAACATAGACACAACTGCTTTAGATCATTAATAACATGTTTGTAGGATCAATAATTCTTTACTACCCAAAAGAATAGTCTAGATATCGAATAATCTATTGATTTACTTCCATCTATCAAATAGACAACAGACTATGTATTTGACAATTATCTAGGTAAGAAATCTAAATACCGAATGTACTCAGTAATTGATCATACAAAGTGACCTTTTACAAATTCACAATCACATAAAGATATCATACTACAACCAGTCGATGTTGTTCTTGAGTTTTCGAGCGCCAAGAATCACAAACCGTAACACACTGTAAACACAATTAAATTAGTGACATGTTCTCTTGTCACCGAACAACTTCTAGAATCACCAATTTAAAAATAAATATAAAAGTAGGGCTTCAAACAAGCCGATAATATAATAAATCTCTTCATCTAATATTGTTGAAGGTGGATTTTTCACACAAACTACTGCGATAAGTTTTTTTTTTAAAATATGCACGTGGATCTGGCAGCAACTACGACATAATTCCTCAAGTGACACTTTTCAACTCCATGACAAAGATATAACCATAGCAGTCTGCATGGAAGGTAGAAAGGAAGCAACATATCCCCATACCACAGTTCCTTGAATAGATGGAAAGATCGACAATGTAGATGGAAACTTCATGGAAAAAAAACGACTTGAAAATGAATAGCACGACTCTGCTATTCTCTGGACATGTGGCCTTCTTGACTGATGCACAACTTCTTTGGATGAGAGTGATGTTTCAATGCAACAACATGTCCTCCACACAACGCCTCCTCCGCGACCCACTGATGATAGAGTACCAACAATGCGTGGATTCAAAGATACAGATCTCTCTCTTCTTTGACTAGGCGATATCATCTTCACGCACACGTGCATCCTTTACACACAAGCTCACTCACAAAATAAACAATCACTCTCATCTACACTATCACGACTCTCCCATCTTCCTAAGCCCTCCTGTGAGGGAGTGAGGCTCAGATGAGCTCTGATACCACATAAGAAATTTGGAGAGCAGACATAACACATGATTATACACACAAATAATAATTTCTATTGCACCACAATCAATATACAATACACACACACACACACACACATATATATAGTTGGAGTCAGATCCAACTAATTCTAAATTTAGGTGGAGATGTTGAGCGAATATCTCAACCATCTCTAACAAACCCAAATCAAATCTCCTAAAGTAAGCATTATCTCTCACAATTAAAGTAATAGCTATGAACAGTTATCGCCTCCCTGAAAAAAAGATTTACACATTTTCTGCTGCATTCTGGGACCTACACATTGAGCAGCGGAAGCCACTCAACTTATCAGGGGAGGAGCGTGAGTTGCTCAAACAATCTCAATCGGCTCCTTTGAAAGTAGAAGAACAAAAAAATAAAAAAGGTATAGCTTTTAAACCACGCCTTTAAAAAAGGTCAAAGTGACATTCCATTATTGGCTTCTAGACATGAGCAAAATGCACTTTACTTTTAGGAAACTTAAGTAAGAAGTGTCAAAATGCACTTTAAGTGAGAAGTGTCTCTATCACATTTTTTTTCTTCATGATTATGTTAAAACATAATAAGTATTCCCTTCTCAATAGGTTTTGAAAACCATAGAACACTTTGGTTTGCAAATATATTAGATTTATTTTTCAGATGAAGATGAAGTAGGTGATTGAATAGAAATTTACTCAAACATGTAGTACCAGATCCAAGTCACTACTATTTGATTGTTTTTACAATACTCCAAGTTGGGATGTGGAAGCACATGACTCAAATGACTCTTGGAAACCCATGTACAATATGTAAAAGCTTAGATGACAAGAAAAATGAGAAGAACAAGAGCACTAATCACAAGGATCAACCCTTTGAAATGTTGCATTTCCTGTGTTTTTTTGACATGGAAGCTTAATTGTAATGTTGTTGGGGAAAATACAATATCAAAATCACCAGAAACCAAAATAAAAACCMGTCTTACAAAACCCATGTTTTGAGCTSCAATTTTTACAAGAGATTTAAAATTTAAATTCAGTCCAATTTTTGAAAAATATATCTGAACCAGAAAATGTTCGGACAGTGTGACTGTTGGAATTCGAGACCAGGTTTCCACGGCCGCAAACGTGGAATTGCCTTCACTTATTACAACCAGTGAATGGTCGTTTCGTAGCATGGAGAGAAAAACATACATAGAASGAATCTTATTAACCGCCGCTTGACAGATCAGCATAAAGACGACAGAAGGAGAAAACTTCAAGACACAAGGTTTTAGAGAAAGATTTTTTTTTCCTTCAAAGCCCAGGGGAGTAGGGTTGAAGTTTGAAAACAATTTCATAAAATATAATAAACATTTTAAATAACAAAGTAATTTAATATATTAAGGTTTATGCAAGAGCATTTTACTATCAAAGCCCGTCTAGCTCAGTTGGTAGAGCGCAAGGCTCTTAACCTTGTGGTCGTGGGTTCGAGCCCCACGGTGGGCGTTTAATTTTGTATTTTTTTAACTTTCTTATGAGATATTTCTGGAATTCTGAATGGCGTGCGTTTTGTTTCAAACTTTTTATAAGATATTCCAGGAATTCTCAATGTAATGATATTATTTTTTTAATTAATTAAGTGGTGGGGTCACTATTTTTAAAACTTTCTTATAAGATTCTTTGGGAAAATTCTCAATTCCGTTCTTTAAAACATTGTTAATCTTTTGTTAATATTAATATTCTTTTAATTAATTAATTGTTGGATCACTATTTTACATGTATACATAACATTTTCAATTTCCGTTCTTTAAAACATTTTTAATCTTTTGTATTTTTAAACAGGGTTAATCTTTTGTTTTTTTTAAAGATAATATTTTCAAAAGAATCCTAAAAGAAAATTATGATTTAATAAATATTAATATTTTTTTATTTAATACTAATTAACAGTTGAGATCACTATTTATATGCATTCATAACATTATTCCTTCCGAAAACATTAATAATCTTTTGTAAACTGAACATAACCAGTGTAGATATTAAATATGAGAGGATCAAATTTCTTAAGGTGTAGTTTTTTATTATTACTTCATTCCATCTTAAGTTTGTAATTTTAATGGTTTTTTTATTATTATTATTTATTGTTATTTTGTTTTTAAGTTTTTGGTGCATAGATTTGAATTCATGCATAAGTTTGAATTACAACATTGCATGCCAACATCTTGAAGATGTTTATACCAATACCCAAATTGCATTAGTATATTTTCCTAAAACTAGTATTGAAGGTGAAGTGATGGGACATTACTTATGAAAATTACTTAAAATATATTCATAAAAACAATAAAAATTATATTAAAACCAATAAATAATGACAATCTATTGTTTTAATATAAGGAAACAAAATTCTCCTAAATAAATCATGAACCAATTATTACTTATTCTATAAAATAAATTGTCAATAAAATTGAAAGGAGGTGTTAAATAAAAAGTATATCTAAAATATGTGTTAACCACCTCTTTACTTTCATATCTCTATTTCTCACATATTCTACAAATCAATCACTGATTTCAAATTGAAGTTATGCCCATAAAAACTATTGATTATTGGAATTACTAATAAACTAAAAATTTAATAATGAAGAAAGAAATCAATGCAGTGCTAACTTAATTTACCATGACCATGAGTGCATCCAACTTCACTAGCATAGCCTCATGGTACCCGACATTGAATAAGTGATCCAAATTATTATTAAAGAGATTGCAACCGGTGGGAGAGGGAGAAGGCCACTATGGAACTTCCTTCATGGATGGTCTTCCAAGAAGTGTAGATATGGGTTCTGATTCTATGCACAACCATATACTTGAGTTATAGAGAGTTATAGAGATAGTATGGAGTATATACAAAGGAGGAAACTCCTAAAATATATTAGGAGATAATAAAAATGGAGATGGAAATATATGAGGAGCATATATTATGAGATAATAGAAGTGAAGATGAAGATATATAGCTAGATATCAGAAGTGAAGATGAAAATCAGAAGTGGAGATGGAAGGCTCATCAAGAAACATTAAACAAGACTGAATAGTGGGATATAATAAAGATTCCCTAGTGGAATGCTAATAAGTGCACTTCACTTCCAATATATGGCATCACATGTATTTATTCCACATGAATTTAATGACCTCAATCATTAGATGCCGAGTTATTTAAGATTAAAACTCCAAACTTAGGTTATCTATGTTTGGAAAAAAATTGCATTGTGTACATGTTGGATGATTAAAACTCAAAACTTAGGTATAACTTAAGATTGAGAAAATCACATTTGGTTAGAACTCAGCCAAAAAAACCAAAAAAAATATTTATAATTAAAAGAAAACTAATAGATGATCAAGAATGAATCAAATGCTATAATCCTAGTTTTTGAGAGGAAATAACAGTTAAAAAGAAGTTAAGATAGTTCTAGCCTTTGAAAGAAACTAACAATTAAGGATAAGTTAAAAGAGTATTAAGGATAAGTTAAAAGAGTTTTGACAAAGATTTTAATAACAAATATAAAAATGTTAAAAAATTTAATAAAATTGATCATTTAATTAAAAAAAGGATGAATAATGATTGGTTTAAAACATTTTAATAAATTAAAGGAAGAAGAAGAAATATAAAAATGTTAAAAAAGTTGATGAAGTTAATCAATTAATTAAAACAGGATTAATTAAAACAGGATGATTGGTTAAAAACATTATAATAAATTAAAGGAAGAAGAAGAAATTTTATATACATCAATCTATTATAATCCCCAATACAAGAAAAATGTGCATTTCAGTTTAATTTCATGCTCATGCACAAATGAAAGCAAATATTAAAAAGTTGAAGCTGACTCACACTTTTAGGGAAATAGAACCGACTGAAGACCAATAAGTTTGACTCACAAGTTTAGAGAAAAAAATGATAGCTAGAACTGAAAAAAATGATAAGATTAAGAATAAGAATTGAGCCTTCCAATGACATGGACATTACTCAAGAATAAAGTGAAAGTGAACATGGTATAACAATAATTTATACAATTTCAGTGTATAAATTGTTATTAACTTTGTTTTGTTTGTTTTTCTTCTTTTAATATGTAAAAGGAAAAGAAAGTTTTCTCTCTATTTAAATGTGTTATTTTACATTGGTTGTGATTTTTAGTTTATATAAATTTTGATTTATTATGATTGCATTAAGAAATGTTTTTGGGAAATGTGTAATTTCTTGTTCTATTTAGAATTAACATCTCTTATTTAAAAATAAGAATAAAATATTAATACAAAATATATTTTAATATCACCTAAGTAAAATATCCAATATTGGTTTTAAGTAAGAGACCAAAAATATATACACATACATAAAATTTAATTCAATAAACAAATTTATCAATTTAATTTAAATAAACAAATTAATCAAAGATTAAAACATCTCTCCCCTCTAAGATTCACATACATACCCAAAATTTAATTCAAAGTAAACAAACTAATCAAAAATTAAAACATCTCTCCCCTCTAAGACTCACATACATACCTAAAATTTAATTGCAAGTAAACAAATTTATCAAACAGTAAAACATTTTTCCCCTCTAAAACTTACATATTTGGCTTTAAAGTAAAAAACCAAAAATATATATACATGCATAAAATTTAATTAAAAGTAAACCAATTTATCAATTTAATTGAAAGTAAATAGATTTATCAAAGATTAAA
The DNA here is from genome assembly GCA_009831015.1 of Picea engelmannii. Lineage (NCBI taxonomy): Eukaryota > Viridiplantae > Streptophyta > Pinopsida > Pinales > Pinaceae > Picea > Picea engelmannii. The sequence continues at coordinate 619,383 of ML793170.1, forward strand.
ACATTTCTCCTTTTTAAGACTCACATACATACCTAAAATTTAATTGAAAGTAAACAAATTTATCAAATATTAAAACATCTCTCCCCTTTATGACTCACATATTAAGTACTAGAAAAGTTAGTGAAAGTTAGTGGCTAGTTTCAAGTCAAATTTTAGCTAAATTGGATTAATGAAAGAATATCATAATGTTGACCAATGCAAAACTCGATGAATTAATTACTAACCACCATACATCTACCCATCTTAAATTTGACTTTATCAAACACCAATATGGATCAAATTTGTTGAGCTGCAAACCTTCCTCAAGTTTTTCTCTCTCAAGAGTGTTTGCACCTCCATGGGTTTGATCCCTTTCGATTCTTGATAGAGATAGATTTAAGATGGATCTATGTTGATCCTTATGCCAATAGGGGCATCCACAATGTTAGTCCTTGTTCCATAATTGCTTAGCATACAACCATCACGATTCCCCAAGACTAATCCTATATTATTAATCCAAATAACTTATTCTTCAATGATTTATTTGTTGCTACAAATTAATTGTTATTTTTATAGAATGCAAAGGACTTAGTGGGAAATTTAGCATCAATCATGCATATATAATAGACACATGGAATTTTTCAATGTGAAAAAGCTCTAGCTTGAAATGACTTGCTTGACTCTTTATAGAATCTTGGGGCAATCACATTAAAAGAGGTGATATTAAAGATCTTCTCCATTGTGAAAATGACTCAATTAATACATGTTAGCTTTTTAGCTCGAGAGGTACTCCGCATGTTTTGTCTTGTATGCAGATGTTACCTTATGTTGACACTACTAGGCACTTAACTTTGTAATGAGTTTTTATAAAGTTGTAAAATGGTTCTTTTATTAAAGTGATTTTTTAATAAAGTGTACCTTCTAATTTTAAAGTCGCTTTATTTCATAAAGTGCACTTATGCAATAAAGTGAAATGTACTTTAATATTTTAAGTGATTTATTTTTTAGGGAATGAATCATGGCCCTTGATCTTGCAAAGGCAATATTAGATTTTGGCCTTTGGATTTAGGGTTGGGGAACGTGAAAAGACACTTTGGAGAGAAAATGTCATTTTCAGATTTATAAAAAGAATGCATTGGGTAGTGTGCAAGACACATTGAGAAAAGAGAAAGAGAGATTTATGAGGAGAGGTTGGAGAGGAAAGTGAGCAGGAAGAGTTGGCACATTTCCTAAGATAACTTGGGTGCAAATCCCAAGGAGGCCTTTCTGTTATGAATTGTTGTTGAGTTATTTGTTGGGACAGGTCATACTATACAGATCCATACAGGCCATACACCATCAAACATTGACACAAAAATTGAGGTAAGAGGTGGCACAGTTTTCGAGGCATATTTTTTGGTTTTTCTAAAGGAGGTCGACCGTACGAATAACAAGGTACAACAACTTGTGGTTGGCACATTTCTCGAGGTGCTTTTTTCAGCAAATCCATACAATTTTATGGACCATGGCACAAATTTCAAGGCAGATTTGTGGGGGATTGTTTTTGTGTTGTAAGTGGTTTTTCTCTTGGCTGGAAATGTACTATGGCTGCTGATAAATCATTCCTAAAACTAATAGAATCTCTCTCTCTCTTTGGGTTTCCCCACATTGGGGTTTTCCCTGACATTTGCCTAAATTTCTGAGTTATTCATGGGTGATTGAATGTTGTTCATTGTGTTTATTTCCGCTGCATAATTACTTAGCAATGTGTATTTCTGCTAATGGTAATTTATGAATGTGGGTTTTAGACATTTCAGAGTTCATGCAAGACAGTTATCTCTAGGTTGTTAAGTGTATGACAAAATATTAGCTTCTTGATTTTTGTCATTAAAATTTACATGGTATTAGAGCTTGGTCTTTGAGTGTCAGTGAATAGTGATATTTTTGGGCAAGTTTGAAGGGGGAAAATTTGTGATTTTTTCCCTTGAGATGTCACAGGGAATATCGCTGCATGTATTAGATTTTAGGATCAAGTGGATGGCATTTCCAACTATTTGCAGTGGAAGGTACATATGTCAGCTATTCTCAAGGAGAACAAGATTTGGAACTATGTCAGTTCTGTTGGTGTGGTTCCCGCAACAAATCTCGTTTCTTTGGATTTGCATGAGGTCAAGGAGGCCAAAGCTTAGAGGATTATTCTGGATGGGGTGAAGGATCACCTTATCCCACACTTGGCTACGAAGAAGACAACCAAAGAGATGTGGGATGCACTTAAGAACTTATTTGAGGCGAAGAATGAGAACCAGAAGATGGCCTTGAAGGCTAAGCTGCATGATACCAAGATGGGTAAGGAGGAGAGTGTTTCTTCTTATCTTTCCCAAGTAGATCAAGTGAAAGATGAGTTGGTTGTTGTTGGAGAGGTCATATCAGATTCAAAGTTGGTGAGGATAGCCTTGAAAGGCTTCACCAAAGAATGGGAAGTCTTCATGAAGTGTGTGGTGGGTTGTGAGCATCTTCCACATTGGAGCAGACTGTGGGAGGATTTCACTCAGGAGGAGATCCATGAAGGATCTCAGAGAAGTGGACATAAGATAGATGGAGCTGATGAGAATGTTGCTCTTACTGCAAAGAGAAATAAGAAAGGAAATTTCGGGACGGACTTGAGTAAAGTCAGATGTTATTGTTGTAACCAGTTGCGGCACCTTGCTTCTCATTATCCCGAGAGGAAGAAGAAGAAGAAGGAACCAGATGGGCATGATACAACTGCAACAACAGTCATGGAGGAATTTGCTTCCAAGTATGAGTGGGAATTTTCTTTGGTTACCCTAATTCCAGTGTCAGTAGCGGAGGATTTGGGGGTGATATCAGATGGATTGTGGATAATGGAGCCTCCTTCCACATGACGGGAATATGGTGAGTATTCCTAAATATCACAGAGATAGGTCTTGACCAACAGGTGGTAAATGAAGGTGGTATGGCGCAAGCTATATGTAGAGTTGGAAGGGTTAGATTCCAACTCCAGTATGTAGGATTCCTGGAGCTTGATGGAGTTCTCTTTGTTCCAAGGTTGAGGGTTAACTTGCTCTCAGTCTCAGGCTTGGAGGATGTAGGATATTGTACATTGTTCAAGAGGGAACATGTCTTTATCTACCAGGAGGGAGTGGATCTGGTGGAACTGCAACTGATCGGTGATTAGGTGAACAGGTTGTATATGTTGTGAGGACAACCTTCAGTGTATGATTCAACATCGAATGAGGAGCATGAGGAGGCTCCTAAGACTATGGTGGGCCCAAGGATTCAGCCTTGCATTCCGAGAGAAGAGAGTGAGTCTCTTTTGAGCATTGGTAGGAGGATCAACTAGTGTGGTCGAACCAATGCTCAGGGTGTACTGGATTCTCCAAGGATTTTCTAGGTAGCTGTCATGAGATGATATTCTAGTTCGAGTTATGTGCAGGTGTTGAGGATAGCTCCAGGTTCAAAGGGAGCTCCTATTGAGCACAGTGTGATGGGACCAAATGATGGAGATGGCAGCAAGTACATCCCTCACTAAGAGGGAGTGTTATATTTTTAGCTCAGGAGGTACTCTGGATGTTTTGTCTTGTATGCAGATGTTACCTTATGTTGACACTACTAGGTACTTTACTTTGTAATGGGTTTTTATAAAGTTGTAAAGTGGTTGTTTTATTAAAGTGACTTTTTAATCAAGTGTACCTTCTAATTTTAAAGTGACTTCATTTCATAAAGTGCACTTATGTAATAAAGTGAAATGTACTTTAATATTTTAAGTGATTTATTTTGGAGGGAATGAATCACGACCCTTGATCTTGCAAAGGCAAGATTAGATCTTGGCCTTTGGATTTAGGGTTGGGGAAGGTGAAAAGACACTTTGGAGGGAAAATGTCATTTTCAGATTTATAAAAGAATGCATTGGGTAGTGTGCAAGACACATTGAGAAAAGATAAAGAGAGATTTCTGAGGAGAGTTTGGAGAAAAAAGTGAGCAACAAGGGTTGGCACATTTCCCAAGAGAACTTGGGCACAAATCCCAAGGAGGAATTTTCTATTTTGAATTGTTGCTAAGTTATTTGCTGGGATAGACCATACTATATGGATCCGTATAGGCCGTACAATAGCAAACATTGGCACATAAATCGATGCAAGAGGTGGCACAATTTTTGAGGCACATTTTCTGGGTTTTCTGAAGGAGGTCGACAGCGTTGAAAACAAGGTACAATATCCTGTGGTTGACACATTTCTCGAGGTGTTGTTTTCAACAAATCCATATAGTTGTACGAACTGTGGCACAGATTTAAAGGCAAATTTGTGGGGGACTGTTTTTGTGTTGTAAGTGGGTTTTCTCTTGGTTGGAAATGTACTGTGGCTGCTGATAAATCTTTCCTAAAACTAATAGAAGCTCTCTCTCTCTTTGGGTTCCCCCACATTCGGTTTTTCCCTAGCATTTGCCTAAATTTATGAGTTATTCATGGGTGATTGAATGATGTTCATTATGTTTATTTTCGCAGCATAATTACTCAATAATGTGTATTTATGCTTATGGTAATTTCTTAATGTGGGTTTTAGACATTTCAGAGTTCATGCAAGACAGTTATCTCTAGGTTGCTAAGTGTATGACAAAATATTAGCTTATTGATTTTTGTCATTAAAATTTACAATACAATGGTGAAATCTTCCTTTGCTTCATATTCCTTAGTCTATGGTGAGAGTAATCATAATTCTTGGGTGTT
>ML793170.1:624112-642826 GCA_009831015.1 Picea engelmannii
AATGTCCTTATGACTTGACATCGTCCATGTTACTTCCATTGTTTTTCTCTAGTGATTTACATGGGCCCCTCCCTCCTAACTTCACCAAAAAACCTCTTGAACTTTCTCTCTATGGGATAATTTTAAGGAGATCAAGGAAGTACCCCCATAAATATCCACCAAGTTCTAATTCATCAATCTCGACAAGATATGAAGCTCCATATCTCACTAAGTGATCTTATGGAAGTGGTCTCAAAGAAATATTAAATCCTTCCATTGGAAAATCATGATTAAAACCTGATGAACAATCTAGATCTTGGTGAACCTTTTTATTTGTACTTGCCTCCTCTCCCTTTATATTTGCCCATACATATCCATGAACAAGTCTACTCTAGGCTTGGATTTGGCCTCGGTCTCTGATTTTGTCTCCTAATGGAGAGGAAAATCACTTGACGCAACTTATTCAAATAGAAAGAATGTGAAAAGGACTCTAAAGATATTACATATGCAATACCAAGTGAGGTTTCCCAAAAGGAATTTCCCAAAAGAAAAGGACTCGACCTTATCAATTCAAATAGGCCGACCAGTGGAGAAAGAGAGGTCAGGGTAGATGGAGATCGTTTTGGAATAAGCACTCGACCAAATTTCTATCTAGAATCTAAAGAGGGAACCCTTTTCATCTAAGATGGCCTAACCTAACCCCATCTAGATGGTTTAGCATATGAACTCAAGGTATTCTTGTGTGCTATTGTGTTGATGGTAGATCTCCTTGAGCTTGGTCTTGATTTTCTTTTCTCCAAAATGGGTTTTCCCTCAAGCCTTATGTTCTTTAATTGAGAGTAAGATATAATTCCTTTGCATGACATTTCATTTATTTCCATGATCCTTTCATATTAATCGCCCTCTTAATAATATAATAGTTAATTGGTTGTTGGATGAATGATCGATGCTTTCTCTAGTTTAAGGCTTATGCAATCAATATCATTGCATGATAGTTCTTCTAGAATACTCATGTCCATTTTTGAATCATCAATGTTTTGGACTAGACCAATGCGATCCATCATCATAGCATGCATTGTATGAGGGTTCTTCTATAATTCTCCAAGTCATTTTTTAATCTACAATGTTTCAAACCATTTTCTTTTTTACATGGCTAGTTCTTATCATTTTCTTGATATATTTGAATGTATGCAAAGGGTACCTATGTATTTTTAAATGTATGAAATTTTAAAGTTGAATGAAGCACATCCTTTCACAGATTTTGATTCTTTTTTACAACTACTGAATTCTTAATTTCTCAACACATTTTCTTCCCCTTATAAATTGCAATATTCATTCTCAGAAATGTCTTGTATGTTTAATTTTATTTCTCCAAATTCATCCATACATTCCTTTGAAATTTCAAATGTCTAAGGTACACATGGTAACATGCCTCTTGAGGTTGATGGTTTAGTCATCTACTTTGAAATTGTTTGGAGCTCAAGAGACAAAGAGAGAGAGAGAGAGATACAAGAAATTCCCACAATATTTGTTCTATACAATCATGAATTTAAATCTTGATATGAGTTTTAACCCCTGAGGTGCCTTGGCATAGTTCCATAAACAACTTGGTACATCTCAAGGAACAACGTCTGAAATGACATCATTGCTGGGGATGAAAATTGAAGTTATTTTTCTTTGGAGCGTGACATTGTAAGCTCTGATTCTTGATGGTGAACAAGTCTTAGACACCTGGATGATAATCTTTCACCTAGAGACTCCACAGAAAGAAATCAGACATAGAAAATAATGCATACCAGAAGGAATCTTGATCCTGCTAAGATTCCAGTTTATCCAAGTCTAGAAAATATTGTTACCCATAGAAACATTAGAAAAATACATTTGTCTTATCCCTCAAGTAATCCTCATTTAGATTTATCTCCTTCTGCTATTCACAAAGTAAGTGAATCTATAGATTTGATAGACATACCCTTAGATTCACATTCTTGTTTAAAGCTTCCTCCAAGACCTTTGATAGATCTATAGATGTATCCTCTATATTTTCCTTCAGAAGGGAGTTCTTCTTTAAGACCCTTCTTGAAAGATCATACATCTCCTATGTATTTTGAAGTTAATAATATTATCCTACAAAACCTATTGGTTGGACTAGGAGGGAGTGGATTTGGAGGAAATCGACCTTTACCTCCACCAACTTTAAACTTGTAGGTAGCAGCCAAATATGGCCCCTTGAATTTTCCTCCAAATTTCCATGACCTCCTTGAGAACTATTTGAAACTATTGCCAAAATATGATGGGGATAAGGCCATCTCTGTTGAAGAACATATGGGTGCATTCCAAGACTTCACTGATAACCTTTTTTTGGAACATGATGATGTGTTCATGAGACTATTCGTACAAACCTTGGAAGAATATGCAAGAAAGTGGTTTAGGGAACGGCCTAATTCCTCAATTGGTATACAACAAGCATTAAAAACAACCTTTATGAGACAATGGGGAGAGAAAAGAGACCATCTCTATTATGTGATTGAATTTGTCTCACTGAAGAAGAGACCAATGAAAATGTTGTTGATTTTAGTAGAAGATTTAACGAACTCTCTAACAAGATCCCTATTGATATAAAACCTTCACAACCAAAAACAAATATTACCTATGCTGGAGCATTTGTTGTCTATTTTTCCATGTTGTTGAAGGAAACAAGATACCTAACCTTGTTTATCATGCAAGATGATACAATATATATTGAAGGAAATATGATCACATATGTTATAATTAAAAAAAGAATGGATCAAGTGGAAAAATACAAAAATAAATTCAAAGAAGAATCTGACACCTCTAATCCTAATAGAGACTCCCAAGATGCAAATATTAAAGAGATGTCCATATTGATTAGGAACCTGTCAAACAAAATGTCTAGGTTTGAGATTGAGGGTAATAACACAAATAAATATCCTTAGGAGGGGGGTATTAGAATTCCTAATCAATTCAGAAGATCCTTCAATCCACAAATGATGAGAAGGGAGAGAAGGAATGAAGAACAACCCATCCAACCTCCTATCAAAAGCAATAATGATAACAATATTGTTGAAGATGTGATGGATGGGGAATATGTTTATTATTAAGAAGAAATCCACTTTATTCATGATGACAATGCTGTTATCCATCTAACTCATAACGATTATGAAAATTCCCTAAATCCTAGGAGACAAATCCCTAAAAGTGAGTTGATCCAAGAGGCTTTTTCACCATCTCAATACAAAATGTTCATTGATGCCTTACAGACTGAGATGCATAATAAATATGACCTCAGACCCAAGAAGAAATTTGTTGGGCCATACAGTTAGCCACAACACAAAAACTCTCCTCTAAATCAGCCCAAAGATAGAGCCAAAGAAGTTTCATACAATACAAAGGTAAATTATGCTTTAGAGCCTTTGAAGGGGGAAAACGAACCTAAAGAAGTTGACATATAGGTTTCCTCATTCAACATTGAACATGAGTTATCAAAGATCAAGATTCATATTCCTTTTATCGAATTGGAAAAAAAAACTTCTTATCTTAAGAAAATTGAAAAAATTCATGCATGGAGTGGGACTTACAATCCAAGGATATATATGGAAATAATCCCAAAAATTTTAAGTCCCACAAGGAAACAAATTTTTCTTATGTGGTCAGTGATCAAAACAATCCCAAAAATTACTCCATATATGTTGTTGAGGAAGACATGGGTTGTTGTATCTTTTTAGTGATTGGAGAGTACGATGAAGCCCCTACACTTGCATATTTTCCTCCAAACGTTTCTCTAAAAGTTGATGGCATATGGAAGATGTATTTTGATGGAGCATATTAAAATGGAGTGGGAGTTGGTGTAGTGCTAATTTCTCCCACCAAGTAATAAATCCCTTTGTCTTACAAGTTAGATTTGAAGCCACTAACAATGTAGCTAAATATGAAGCCTTGATTATGATATTGGAGGTTTCACTAAAAATCCAAATTACCAAGATGACAATATTTGGAGATTCAGAATTAGTGGTGCAACATGTCAAAGGCCTATATTAAACAAGGCACCCAAGGATGAGGTCATACATAAATCATGTTTGGTACCTGATAGATAATTTTTATGAATATTTCAACATCACTGCTATCCTTATAAAGTTCAACCAACAAGCAGATTCCCTAGCATTGGCTACTAGTAATTTCAAACCACCAATCATCCATCAAGTTAAGTATGAAATTGAGATGAGATTCATAACATATATTCTTGATAACATCAAGTATTTGAAGATGATCAACACATTAAGAGATTTATGGAAGTAATAAATGAGTTTTCTAATACCCACATGGATTTAGATGAATATTTAGAAATGGAAGATGTGATTAAAGGATGAGATGAAATAGTTCCCGAGTTTAGCAATTATATGGCTGATCATAATGTATTGTAGCTAAAGAATAATTTTATTCCAAAGGGGCTGGTACCTTTGGAACAACTCTTTGACATAAATGATATACCTGTCAAACCTGTTTTCCTTCCAAAAGATGAAAGTGTTGAGGATTGTAATATAGGGACATAGAATGAACCAAAGTATATCATATTGTCTAAATACATCTTTGTTGAGCACAAGAAAGAATATTTGCAGTTGTTCAAATATTATATGGATGTGTTTGCATGGAAAAATGAGGATTGGAAGACCTATGACACTAGCATTATACAACACATGATACCTATAAAGCCTGGTACTAAACCTTTCAAGTGGAAGATGAGGAAAGTCAATCTTATTTTTCTACCTACTATTGAGAAGGAAGTGAGGAAATTATTGGATGCTCAAATCATAATTCCTCTCAAATACTTTGAATGGGTGGCCAACTTAGTTACAATGATAAAAAATAGAGGAGTGGTTAGACTTTGTGTGGACTACATGAATCTGAACAAATGATCAATAAAAGACAACTATCCATTGCCTAAAATGGATCACATACTATATAAGGTAGTAGGGGAAAATAAGATCTCCATGATGGATAGTTTCTCAGGGTATAATCAAGTTGCAATGCACTTGGATGATAGAGAGAAGACAACATTCACAACACCCTGGGGAGATTTTAATTATGAATAAAATCCTTTTGGTTTGATAAACGCAGGGGAAACTTTCCAGAGATCCATGGAAATATCATTTGTAGGAGAAAAGGACAAATTTATTGTCATTTATCTGGATGATATGACTATGTTTTCAAATCATTTATCTGGATGATATGACTATGTTTTCAAAGATTGATGAAGACCACATTAAGCGCTTAAGACATACTTTTGTTAAATGCAGAAAGTTTGTTTTGTCCTTGAATCAGAAGAAGTCTCATTTTTCCATGAAAGAAGGATATATTTTGGGCCACATAGTATCCAAAGAAGGAGTTAGAATAAATTCTGAAAGGTTGGAGGATATTAGACAAATTGGTTTTCCTATAAATAAGAAAGAAGTGCAGTTCTTTTTGGGAAAAATAATTTTTTTTAGGAGGTTCATCCCCAATTTTATTGAAATGATGAAGAACATCACTAATATGTTAACAAAAGACCATGAAATCATATGGAATAATGAAGCTAGGGCATATTTCTAGCAAATCAAAGAGAATTAGGAGAATCTACAATCCTGGTTAGCCCCAATTATGATAAAGAATTTCTCATATTTTTTTTTTCTTCTGAAAATGCCATTGTTGTTGTGTTATTGCAAAAGAACGAAGAAGATAATGAGAATCCCATATCTTTTTTCAACAAGGCATCAAGAGATATTGAATTAAGACACAACAACATGGAGAAGTAGGTACACGTCTTAGTGAAATCCCTAAAATCTTTTAGAGACTATGTCTTACATTATAAGGTCCTGACATATGATCCCACCAGTTCCATAAAAGACCTCCTCATGCAACATGATAGAGAAGGAAAATGAGGTAAATGGATTGCCAAAATTCATGATTATGATGTGGACATCAAACCCACAAAATTAGTGAAGGGAAAAGGACTAGCCAAGTTGTTATCTGTGCCAAATTGCAAATCTCTAGGTGTTCATATGTTTTCATCATACCTTCTATCAACAAAACCTGAAGTGGATGAAACACAAGAACCATCCCTGAAGGTAAATTCCAAATTCTCCTGGTTTGATTGGTATAAGGATATCATCTTCTATCTACAAAAATTAATGTGCCCACCAACATGGGACAAGGCCAAGGTCAAATCCATCAAACTTAAGGCTGTCAAATGTTGCATCTTGGGGAAAACCTATTTTGGAAAGATCTGGGAGGTATCTTGCATAATTTATCACTAAGGAAGAAAATGAAGGCATCATCATTGAATTTTGTAAGGGAGCATGTGGTGGTCACCATGCTTGGAGAGCTATTTCCTAGAAGATCCTCAAAGCTAGTTATTATTGTCCTTCTATGTTATTTGATGTGAACTCTATGGTTAGGTATTGTGTAGAATTTCAAATGTTTATAGGGGATAAAAAATTACTCCCACTCCCACTAAGGCCCATCCAAGTTGAGACACATTTCCAGTAGTGGGGGTTGGATTTTATTGGTGAAATTAATCCCAATTCAAGTGGAAAACATAAATGGATATTGAAAACTACTAATAACTTCACCAAATGGATATAATTCATCCCCACAAGGACAAAAACAGATCCAGTCATCATGAAATTCCTTGAAGAAAACATCTTGGCTAGATTTGGGTTCCCAAGGAAGATTATCACTAACAATGCTCAAGCCTTCCAAAATGGTACAATTTTACCAAAATTACAACATAGATCTTGGGAGTTCAACTTCCTATTACCCACAAGAGAATGGTTTCACTGAATACTCAAATAAAAGCATGATTAGGATTATCAAGAAGATGTTGTCACGAAATAAAAAGGCATGGGACTCTCACTTAAAGTGTGCAGTTTGGGTAGACAGATTTAGCAAAAAAAGACCAATTGGAACTTCCCCTTTTCAATTGGTATATGGCTTGGAGGCTGTTTGCAAAGGGGAAAACCTAGGGTTCAACTCTTCAACAACACACCAAAAAAACCCTAACTACTGGCCCTTTCAACAACACCTGCGAAGCATATGAAGTCTCACCTGAGGTAGAGGTAGGGGTGGTTGTAGGACTCAAGTGTCTACAACCTAGCTGGGACAAAGATATATGATTACAACACTTAACAAAGAACTTAGAAATTAACATTCATCATTACTTAACCCTTATTCACATCGTAGGTCAGAACCCTAGTTACAGAGCAGTGTGGTATTCAACAAGATCTAACACATCCAAGCACTTAGCATATAGAAATAGATCAGATCTAGCATTCATTCACATTACTAAGCACTAAGCTACTGTATCAGATGCATCTAACATATATCATTTCACTAAGCATAAATCACATCAATAACATAACAACTATAATGCACAAAGCAACCACACCACAGGATATACATGGTTCACCCCAGTGTGGGGCTATGTCCACCAACTCTTATCTTCTTTATTATCTTCTTTCAATCTTCTACAAGCACAGAGCCACAAGAACCCACTCTACATAGGACAAGATATTTGTGCTCACCTCACCGGACCCTCCTTCCCTGAGGTAGGTTACAACACAAAGCCTCTTTACATCACTTTCACTTAGCTATGCAAGTTATCATGCACACAGTATGCACAAAGCTAACTCAACCACATAGATCCAACTAATCACTTGCACTCAACACAATATATCACTTAGCATCACGTCTCTCTTAGACCTAGGGTTCTATTTCTTACATCGCCTAACTTTCTATTTATACATTACAAAAGGGGCCAAGGCATGTGTAAAACCATGGGTCGACATACCATACCCGTTACATAAACCCTAAACCCAAAGATTCCCTAAAAATGGGCCAAGATTCTGCGATCTCCTCTTCACCTTGTGCTCCGCCTTCAACCAACCCGCCGAAGTCCCAAAATTGGTCAAACATGACGAAGGTTCTCCAAAACTTAGTCAAGGGCCAAGAGGCCCCCAACACTCAACTGTGACTCGTCCCGAGTCACTTTGATCTGGGTAAATCTGCCTCAAATGCCTCAAGCTTCCTCGACCTGTTGCTTCACCAGAGCCTCCTGCTCGACGAACTCTTGAATACCTTCTCTATCATAGGTTCTTCCAAGCGTTGTTCTGTGGTGACCACTTGTTCCAGTTTTGCACCTCGTCCTTTAATCTCCTCAAAACATATGCAAGTTGCATCCTGTACTGGTTGGAGTTGTCGAGTCACTTCCATGACCTTACTTTGTATGGCATGGACTTGTTGCTGAACCATGTGTTGTTCCTGGGATCATTTCATCCTCTCGGCCGCTGGTAGTGGCTTCAACTACACTTGCACCATTGCTGCTTGCTTCTTGGCCTCTTGAAGCTGTGACTCCAGTGTCCTTAGTTCAGGGTCATCTGCAAGGTGCTCGTAAGTCTATGAACTTCGAATTATGAGTTGTTTACATTCTAAGGCCAATGCTTGGATTCTCTAGACTGCGCTTCAGGCAGTTTCTTCTCTTTGGTCTCGCACGTCCTGCAGAGTGCTTAGCACTGCCTATAACTCCAGTGATACTATCCTCTATTGAAGCTATTGAATGGCTTCAACAATCTTCCCTACTTGGCTTTCCACCAGGGATGATTTCAGGGGCTAAATTTCGCTCATGGGATAATTTTCCATGGTTTTTCCAAAAATGAGATTTTTTGTTTTAAAAATGATTCTCCCAAATTCTATAGGATAAAATTATTTTACCTTAAAAATAGCCAAAATTTTATAAAAACTATATAAAATACTTAGAAATTTGAATATTTTTACAAAAATATCGCCAAACATTTATAATTGACATATGAAGGATTAGTAAGATTCACCAAGGTTTCTACATTTTAAAACAAATTTCCATCCTTAAAATCATCACTGCTTACCACTGGGTCTTCTTCCATCTGTTCGAAGCCCATCACAGAGTGAAGTTCTCTAGTGATTGCTTCTTTAACTCCAATCTTCTCTGCGAGAAACTATTCCTTCTCCTTCTGGATCTACGCTCTATCCTCTACAAACTTGGCTTGGATGTTGTATTTTTCCTGTTGCGCAACCTGACGTTGTTCTATGGCCTCCTCTTTTGCTTGCTTTAAGGCCTCTGTGGCTTGTTCTTTTTCTTCCTGCACACGACGAAGGGGATCTTCGATTGCATCTTCTATTCGACGTAGCTGGGTAGGTTCATCTCCCATCTCTGTTCCTTCTAATGACGGGGGCACAATAGACACTGTGCGGCTAGAGTAGAGGCCTTGTTGTACCTCTTTCAACTCTGCTTCAATTCTTTCATACATGGTCTCTTGTTTGGCTTCATTGCATTGTAATATATCTTCTGAGGTATCTGAGATAGCGGTGATGATGAAATCTATGTCATCCATCACGAGCATAGTCTGCATCTGTGGTTTACTAGATTTGGAATTCTTCCGCAAAGTAGGTTTCGTAGGAGAAACCTTTCTTTTCTTAGAGGTCTCAGCTTCATCAATATGATCCCTAGGCAGTGTTAACTTTCCTTGTTTATTCTTGTCTTCTTCTCCTTTGTCCTCTTCTTTGTCTACTTCGTCATCACCTCCCCCTCCAGGTGAGTCTGAAGTAGTCTCTTCTGATGCGCCATTCAACTCTTGTACCTCTTCCTTTTTCTTCCTTTTGCTACTGCTGGGTGCATCATACTCTTCTTGAGTAACCAAAGGAATTTCGATGAGGCCGGGGTCAGACAGTTTTGCCTGTTCGATTGGTATAAGGAACTTTGCAGGCCATTCCTTGGTGATTTATTCCATGTCCTCCTCTGTGAGTTTATAGTAACTCTGCATCTCTTCTTTGTGTTCATCTCCATGCGTAGTGATATAAATAAAATGTCTATCTGCGTGGAACTTCACAAATGGTATGAACCTGTGCAGGGTTTTCAACGTCATTCGAGGGAAAGAATCAATAGCCCTCTTCAACTATAGGTAGTAGGTGTGGAACACCGCATTTGACTACCACTGTTTCACCATGTCGCTCGAATACTAGAGCATGGTGAACTTCGTAGATAAGGGTTCTGATGGATCAATCTCAGGGAAGGTCACACCTTCCAACATTTCCCAAGAAATGAAAGAGATGAGGATCAACAACTAACTGAAGTGGAACTCGTAGCCCTGATCTTGAGCTTCATGACAATATTTCTCTAACTGGTTGACGAGGTAGCTCTCCTAGTTCATTTGTAGCCCTTCCACACATTTTCCCACGAGGTCAACAATGAACCCTGTGACCTGCGTGGGTCTGTTCTTCCTTAATAGCTTACCAATGATCAACTGGCAGTCTAAGCGCACTGCGCCATTCTGAATGGAGGCTACCTTGTAGCCTCGCTTCCCCTTCTCCACATCCGCATAGGTATCTTTAATTTTCTGCGCCAGGGCATGATCTGCATCTATCCCTAGATAAAATTCTTGTGGGTCTGGTCCTTGCATGATTAATTCGATGATCCGATGGATCAACGTCGGATCTACGGTGATGCGTCTGTCCAGCCATAGATAACCACCATGGAAGAAATACAACAAGATTTTAACGCATGTGTTAACCTCCTAATTCCTTCCAAAGTGTGGTATCTTCATCACGTTTAGGATAGTGGACCTCACGATGTCAATAGTCCATGGCTGGGGGATGATCTTTGACTTCTTCCCCTTGGTCCTGGTCAAATACTTATTTGGTGCGAGCATTCCATGGTTCTTGCAATATCCCAAGTTGAAGTCACTGATCTTCAACATCGTAATCTGTAATATGGCCCTGTAGAGATATCCGACATCGACAACCCATAAACAACATAGGATACACCCAGACCCAATAGGACAAAGAAGATCGAAGAGGTCCAAGGATTAGACAGTGCATCCGTGAAGAATACTTCCATATCACTAGAGCAAGGAGGTGATGGAAAAGAGTTAGATGACAAAGAAGTCGAATAGAAGCAAGGAGATGAGGTTGATCCCCTAAAGAAGAGGAAAGGTTCACCTCTGAAACCTTCCTCTCGGAAGAAATCGAAGGCCACCATGACCAAGATGTAGACTATCCTCACCTCCGATGACTTCGACTTCCTCATAGAAGTCCTGCAAGATGATTTACTGGAAATAGAAAAGAAACAAGAAGCAAAGCAAGAGGATATGTATGATCGAATTGAGACTGAACTCTGAGGGGTACAATAGGACCTACAGTCTACCCGCGCAATCTCCACTGCGTCGGGAGAACCATAATTGGGAGATAAGCCAACCCAAATCCACCACCTAGATGATACAGTCGAAGCTCGCCTTCGACAAGCACAGGAAGAAACAGGGAAATCCACCCAGGCTTTGACACAAGTACGAGGAGTACTCGTAGAGAAACACAGTGCCACAGAACAAGAAAAGCTTACTCTCCAAGCGACGTTTGATGAAGAAAAAGCACAACTACAACAAGAGAAGGAACAGTTTCTCACGGAGCAACTCGAAGTAAAAGAAGCGGTCAACAAAGATCTTCGCTCTGTGACAGTCTTAGAAATCAAGGCAGAAGACCGAGTTACACAAAAATTGAACCAACTCCTAGAATCCATCCAAAAACTACAACAACGCATAACAGATTTGGAGCTACACACTATACCTGAGACCCCAGAAGATGTAAGAGACCAAAGAGAAGAAACCGCCTGGAGCACAGTTGAAAGGCTAAAGGCTCTTACCTTGGAATGTAAGCAACTCACTGATCACAGTGCCCAGACCTATGAACAACTCATGGAGAACCTGGAACTGAAGGCATTGGAGTCGCAACTCCAAGAGGCAAAGTATCAAGTAAAAAATATACAGGCGCAGTTGAAGCCCCTGTCAGCTATAGAAATAATGAAGCAATCCCAAGAGTAGCGGACTGCACAAAAACATATCCACACTATCCAGAGCAGAGTTATGGAGGTAACTCAGAGCCTCCAACCTGTACAAGATAAGGTCTATCAATTGTTTACAGAGGTAGAAGGCCAAGGAGCAGAGTTAGATTAGGTTGTCACTACAGCTGAACAACGTCTAGAGGGACCTATCAACGATGTAGGGATCCAAGAGTTCGCTGAATAGGAGGCTGTAGCACAGCAGCAAGTCGAAGCAGCTCGATCCAAGCTCGAGGCATTCGAAGTAGAACTAGTCAGACCATAGTGACTCGGGATGAATCACAGGTGAGTGTTGGGGGCCTGTTGTCCCTTGACCAAGTTTTGGGAGATCCTTGGTCAATTTTGACCTATTTTGGGACTTCAAAAAACTGTCGAAGACAGAGCGCAAGACGAAGCAATGATCGCGGAATATCAACCCCTTTTTGGGTCCTTTTTGAGATTTGGGATTATGTAACGGGTATGGGATGTCGGCCCATGGGTTTACCCATGTTTAGGCCTATTTTGTAAAGTATAAATAAGTAGCTAGGTGACATAAGTAGCCTAGCCAATAAGCTAAGTTCTAAGTGAAAGTATAGTTTGTAGATGCTCTGTGCATATTGTGAGAAACTTGTAGAGCTAAGTGCAAGTGGTTGTAACAGATTGTGAAAGGCTTTGTGCTAGACCTATCTTGGGGAAGGAGGATATGGCAAGGTGCACATAGATCTCCTGTCCTATGCGGAGTAAGGTTTTTGTGGATTTGTGCATGTAGATGAATGATTGAAGCTAATAAAGAAGAATATTTGGTGGACATAGCCCCAGGGTGGGGGTGAACCACATAAATACTGTGTTATTCTGCTCTGTGTGATTTTCTAATTTGTTTATGTCTTTACCTGCTAAGTGCTTTGATATAGATAGATAGATCTGTTTGTGCTTATGATGAATCTGGATGCTAGATCTGATATAGGTGGATGTGATTAGTTCTTGAATCTGCTAGATCCAATCCATTTATTTATGCTAAGTGCTTAAATACATTAGATCAGGGTGAATGTTGCGATGCTCTATTTTCTCTGCAGAGTAGATATTAGTTAAATAATGATGAACTAACGGTGCTAAGTGCTCTATCAAGTATTATAATTACAGATCGGTGTCCCATCTAAGGTTACATACACCTGAGTCCTGCAACCACCCCTGCCTCTACCTTGGGTGAGACATCATATGCTTCGCAGGTGTTTTCGAAAGGGACGATAGTTAGGGTTTTGTTGGTGCGTTGTTGTAGCGTTGAACCCTGGGTCTGCCCCTGTCCCAACAGTTGGCTTTCCAAGTTGGCCATCCCTATGTCAGTTGTACTTGGTGATAATCTCTCTTCACATCATCTCTCGATGTATTTTTTGTGTCGATTGATGGGGGATACATTAAGGCCCTCCTTCGATGGATCTCTTCCTATTGACTTCAACACGTTATCTAAGAGAGGGATCTAGAAATAATCTAGTACCTTGGAGCTTATAGTCATCAGTGGTAGGCTTCCTTGTGATTGACAGTGGGTTTACATCATTGAATCTTGATCGATTGATTATACAGGTGTTCGACACCAGACCCTCTATTCACACTCGCTAGATTGTACTAGGTACTTTGGGGTCCATCTTCCTCGTCGATGGGTCCCCTTGGATATGTTAACGATATACATCAATGACCAGTAATAAGATGGTTTATACGATACTTGAGATCAACTCAACTATTCACATGATGTAGATTTATAGCATCGGGGTTTGGGACGAAGACCTTGGGTTCGGGAGACATCATTCCTTTACAACATCCCCTCCCAAGCTACGATGGAGTATATCACTTATCTATGAGTAGTTTACAGAGTTTGGGGGCACTTTCCTCAGTTCTCATTGCCTTTCTGATGTGTATATGATGTGTCATAGATCCACATTGTATTTTTCGGTGGCTATGATTGTATACATGACATAGATCCACATTGTATTTTCTTGTGGATATGATCTCATTGATGACATGGATTCACTGTGTATTCTTTCGTGGCCATGGTATTGCATTTCATGTCATGGATCCATAGTGTATTGTTTGGTGGCCATTCTCTTCATATTTTGAGTATGTCTACCTAGGGGATGCTCTATATATACATTCACCCTTGGTGTTTGATTACTGACACTCTTTGACCTCCAGACATCCTTTTCTCTCTCCTCGTGCTACATCACATTGACACTATTTTACTGTAATGGGTCTCAACCATCCATTCATTTCCCGACCTCACACATTAGGGGGCATTTTTTATAGCCTTAATTTCCACCCTACATGGCTAGAAGGGAATCCACTAGAAGAGGAGATTCGAAATACATTTCTTGCTCAGGATTTGGGAATTTTTTTAGGGTCATCATGTGGCATATAGGAGACAACACGTGATGATTGTCATTGGTAATATATAGTGCAACATGTGACGATACTTGTAACCTTCTAAATTCATAGAGTTATGAAGAGGTAAGCGAGGGGTGAGTTGTTTCTTCGTGGCATGAGCCTTGGAAATCACATTGTTCGAGTATCCATTGGGTTCTAGAAGATCTAGATTCTCTCCCAAGCCTCTTGCAAGGATCTATATAAATAAGGCAAGTCTTGAGCAAGAGGAGGAAGAATCATTTGCAAAGTTATGTTGTTCAATTACAAAGGTGCTTCTCCTATTCAAAGTAGCCAAAATCAGATTGCCTACTTAGATTGAGAAGATAAGGAGGAGATAGGAGAAAGGAGAAAAGGGGAATGCATCTACATCCAAGGTATTATAATTGATGTATTTCTTATATTTCATTAATAGATAATTAATTTTCCCCTAAATATGTTTGTATTTGATTTACAAATTTTTAGATCCGGTCTTATAATGCATAGATTAGGATAGATCTGATAGATTTGATTTTCCTAACACTAGAAGGATAGTAGATCGATAGTTTTTTGTCTCCTTGTGTGCAAGAAGTAGGTTGCAGGAGATGGAGATGGATTTCAGGAGCTGCATCAACGAGATACGTGAGGACAACCGCCGATTGAAAGGTGAGTTCATCACTCTTCTTGGTTAAAAATAAAATATTTTTCTTGCATCTAGGGAAGCCATTAAAAGTCTAGCCCCACTATATGTCTAGGATCAATAGGTAGGTCCTAGGGAGATCTAACTTACCATACTCATGAGATTTCTCCAATAACAATATTGTTGAAGAACTTGTCACCCTAAAGTTGATTTATTTGGTTGCCAATACATAGTAATGGACATTGATTCTTGCTAATGATTAAACAATCCATGCACATTTTCCATGTGCAATCCTTTTTTAGAACTAGAACAATCACATATCCACAAGGTAATGAATTGGTTGAATTTCCCAGTCTTCTCAAATAACTCTCGAATGCACGTTTTCATCTCCTCATTTTCCAACTTGGAAACATTATCATTCTTGGAATGAACAAAAATAATATTACAATAACTTACCCAATTGGTTCCACTCATCTAACTTCTCATGTCATACTACATTTAAACATGAATAGGCCTCAATGTCCTAACACTTGTTAGAGAATTCCAATCTCCTCTCAAAGAAAATTATGTGAAGTCTTTGACTAGTCTCTAAGTTTCAATCACTGAGTGTTAAGGGTGATAGATCTATGTAATAACCCATCATGCTACCCTTGGGTTATATACATGTTAAGTATATTATATTGTGTATATACAATTAGGTTATATAATACATTTATTAAAAATATCATAATATAAATTGTAACTTAATATGTTGTTCATATTTCTAATATGAAGTTCAATGCAAAAGTTCTACTAATCATGATGACATTTTTGGATGGTTACCAATGAAACACCACATAAGATATTTCACTTTTACTATATTAAATCTGAAAAGTGGCTCACATAAATTTTTTTTCCTTGGAAAAATTAGTGACTTTTACTCAATTAGAAATTTGGTCACTTATATTTCAATCAGAAATTTGGTTACACTCTGATAGTTCTCAAAGGCGCACACAAACTAGTCAGATCCTCATAGGTTTTTTCAAAGAAAAATGAGACGATGTCCTGTTATAAAAAAATATTCAATCCAATCCATGGCTTTCCAAAGTTTTAATACTTCCAATAACATATATTCATACTACAATGAAACCAGAAGAGCTTCACAAAAAACTGTCAAATAAAACTGTAAAGGAACTTCTTCACTTGTTTGGAAAAAACGTAGCATTTTGAAATAAAACCATGTCCAAAATATTCATTTTGAACAACTTCCAATTATATCATGCAAAAAAGGAGTGTATTGTTGTTGTTGGCAGCTATGTCCTAGCAATTTCATATGTCTGTTCCATCATCCCTGTTTCTAGGTTCAGTCAACTATATCAGCCTGCACATTAAATTCTCTGTAAATATGACAAAAGGAAAGGCATGTGAAGTTTTCTTCTAACATCTCCATTTATTCAAATATGGGTCATAGCACCAAATGTTGTCTGCTTGTAGTCCCTTTAACTTAGTCAACGACTAATTTTGGATCTCCAAAGACTTGGATTTGTCCCGTGTTCCTTTTCATAACTAACCTTAGTAAGACAACCAGGGCATTCCATCCAACCCAGTTTGTAAACTTCACCTAGCCCTGAAACAAAGTTTATGTAGGCATGATTCCTTCGTAAGTAAAATTAATTTGGTGAGAAACCTAGGTTGTTGGAATTTATTTTCCCTGAAACAAGCAAGCATTTCTTTCCAGCGCAAGAACCCAAGAAATCACTAGAGGTAGATCTCTATGCTGGTTTAATGATTTATGATTAAAGCATTCTACCAAGGAGTCCTCCTGCCATTTCCCTTTACCATTACTCAAGCTTAGAGAAACATTCCATACTCCCAACAAAATGGACATCAAACCAATAGGTGATTTATGAATTTTCCATCATTTTTGCACAAGGAACATATACTAGGCCCTTGCTAGGCCCTTCTGTAAATAAGGGTTCATGTTAAGATCTTATTGGATAGACCTGTCACATTAAAAAAATTGTGTTTTAAGGGGCTCTTACCTTTCATATGGATTTCCACCATTAGATATTTTCATATTTCAACTCCTACAAGAACATTGCCTTGTACCCTAGATATGCTATAAACTATATTCTGTAGAGGCATTTTGGAACCAAATCAAAGTGTCAACCCCGAGTATTAATCTAATGGAACTCTGAAATAATCTATGTACATATGCAATCCATGTTGTAGCATCTTCTCCATCCAAACCTAAAAGTTGGTGTGATAAAAATTTGTTTGTTGTAGGGTAATAAGAGTAAAAATCTATGTTGCATTGGTGGGAGAAATTTGTTTGTTGTAGGGTAATAAGAGTAAAAACCTATGTTGCATTGGTGGGAGAGGGTATATATATATATAAATAAACCTATGTTGCATTGGTGGGAGAGGGTGTATATATATATAACCTATGTTACCATGTTTAAAAAACTTATAACTTTTAGACTACAATAAGAACTGTCAAAATGCACTTTAAATGAGAAGTGTCTCTATGGCATTTTTTTTCTTCATGATTATGTTAAAACATAATAAGAATTCCCTTCTCAATAGGTTTTGAGAAGTGTCTTCATGGCATTTTTCTTCTTACTTATTATGTTAAAACATAATAAGTATTCCCTCCTCAATAGGTTTTGCAGACTTTTACAACTGTGTTGAAAACCACAATTACAATAGCTTAACCAAAAAAGGAGTGTATTGTTGTTGTTGTTCACAGCTCTGTCCTGGAAATTTCATATGTCTATTCCATCATCCTTGTTTCCAGGTCCAGCCAAGTATATCAACCTGCACATTAAATTCTCTGTAAATATGACAAAAGGAAAAGCGTGTGAAGTTTTATTCCAGCAACTTCATTTATTCAAATATGGGTTGTAGCACCAAAAGTTGTCTTCCTGTAGTCCCTTTAACTTAGTCAACGACTAATATTGAATCTCAAAAGAATTTCTTTTGTTCCATGTTCCTTTTCACAACTAACCTTAGTATGACTGCCAAGGCATTCCATTCAACCCAGTTTGTAAACTTCACCTAACCCTGAAACAAAGTTTATGTAAGCCTGATTCCTTCGTAAGTAAAATTAATTTGGTGAGTAACCTGGATTGTTGGAATTTATTTTCCCTAAAATAAGCAAGCATTTCTTTCTAGTGCAAGAACCCAAGAAATCACTGGAGGTAGAACTCTGTGCTGCTTTAATGCTTTGTGATTAAAGCATTTTACCAAGGAGTCCTCCTGCCATTTCCCTTTACCATTACTCATGCCATTTCCCTTTACCATTACTCATGTTTAGAGAAGCATTCCATACTTCCAACAAAATGGACATTGAACCAATAGGTGATTTATGAATTTTCCATTATTTTTGCACAAATAACATATACTAGGCCCTTTCCATGCCCTTCTCTAAAGAAGGGCTCATGTTAAGATCTTATTGGACAGGCTTGTCACATAAATAAATTGTGATTTAAGGGGATCTTACCTTTCATATGGATTTCCACCCATGAGAAATTTTCATATTTCAACTCTTATAGGAGCATTGCCTTGTAACCCATATATGCTATAAACTATATCATGTAGAGGCATTTTAGAAGGAAACCAAAGTGTCAACCCCGAGTCTTAATATATCTAATAGAACTCTGAAATAATCTATGTACATATGCAGCCCATGTTCCAACATCTTCTCCATCCAAACCTAAAAGTTGGTGTGACTGAAATTTGTTTGTTGTAGCGTAATAAGAGTAAAAACCTATGTTGCATTGTTGTAGGGTAATAAGAGTAAAAACCTATGTTGCATTGGTGGTGGGAGAGGGTATAT
>ML793171.1:49302-67700 GCA_009831015.1 Picea engelmannii
CATGAGGAAATATTTCCAACTGCAGAATTATTCCTCTCATGCAGAAGGAAGAATTGCGATGTATCAACTAAAAGGAAAAGCATCCATGTGGTGGGATCAGTTTGTGCAGGTGAAACACAATAGAGAGAAAGATATCACTTGGAAGGAGTTCAAGAGGTATTTCAAGAAGAAATACCTGACTAAAAGATACCATGATAGAAAGATGAAGGAGTTCTTCGAACTCAAGCTAGGCAGCATGACCATTGATGAGTACGAACGTAGTTTCTTGGAACTACTGAAGTATTTTCCATTCATCAAAGATGAGGTTGTCAAGATTCAGAGGCATCTGAGTGGACTGCCACCTGCCATTGGTGACAAGATTCAATATGATGATCCAAAGACTATGGAAGAAACAATAATAAGGGCTAAATGCTTATATGAACAACAAAGAGAAAAGCCTACCTTTCAGAAGGCTTGGGATGATTAGAGGAAGTTTAAGAAGGAACATAGGCATAAGGGAAACAAACCTCCCTTTTTTAGAAATAATCCTCAAGGAAATCCATCATTTAGAGAGCCGAGAATGGCTAAAGTGGGGGAACAAAGGCAGAGACAGATGCCCATTCAGTGTTGGGGCTATAAAGGGAACCACAAGTACATGGATTGTCCCCATAAAAATGGCAAAGCAAGAGCTGTCCATACTGTTCAACAAGCTAAATAGTGGAGGACATGGGCAGTAGAATGCCAAGGATCTACGTAGCCCTGGACAACAAACAAGCTGAATTTCAATTGCGCATGATTGAAGTGGAAGGTATGATTAACAACCGACCATTTATTATTTTAATTGATTCAAGGGCTAGCCATAATTATATAGATCATAGGGTGGTGGAAAGTTTGCATTTATCAAGAAGCTAACATGAAAAGTCTTGGTTAGTACAGTTGGCTACAGGAACCAAGAGGAAAGTCACTGAATTGGTTAAGTCCTGTCCTGTGGACATGAAGGGATTGAGCACGAAGGCTGAATTGAATATTCTGCCTTTAGGCTCTTATGACTGTTTAATTGGGATGGACTAGTTGGGACAACACCATACCCTCCTGGACTGTCGTAACAAGAGGTTTACATGCCTGGATGAGGAGGGGAATTAGAAAACAGTCCAAGCAATTCCCAGAGCTGTGGCTGTTAGAGAAATCTCAACAATGCAGCTTAAGAAGTGCTACAGAAAAGGCTGTCAATTGTTTGCAGCCCATGTGGAGGAAGCATCCAGAGATGAAGTCTCAAAGATTGGAGACCATGAGGTACTCACAGAGTTCAAGGATGTATTCTAGGAAGTACCTGGACTACCTCCGAAGAGAGACATCGATTTCTCTGTGAACTTGATACCTGGAGCAACTCTGGTGTCAAAGGCTCCTTATAGAATGAGTACGCCAGAGCTGAAAGAGTTGCAATTGTAGCTTGAAGAGCTTCTAAAGAAGGGGTACATTCGACCAAGTGTGTCACCTTGGGGTGCCCTGGTCCTGTTCGTGAAGAAGAAGGATGGGACGTTGAGGCTGTGCATTGACTTCAGACAATTGAACAAGGTAACTATCAAGAACAAGTATCCTCTGCCAAGGATCGATGATCTTTTCGATCAGTTGAAGGGTGCAAAAATATTTTTGAAGATAGATCTCAGATCGGGATATCACCGAGTAAGAATAAAGGATGAATACATCAACAAGACCGCCTTTAGAACAAGGTATGGTCATTACGAGTTCACAGTGGTGCCATTTGGACTGTCGAACGCACCTACTATTTTTATGTGCCTGATGAATGGTGTATTCAGGGACTATTTAGACAAGTTTGTCATAGTCTTCCTGGATGACATTTTGGTGTATTCCAAGTCAGAGGAAGAGCATGAACAACACCTGAGAATGGTTCTGCAAGTGTTGAGAGAACACCAACTGTATGCCAAGTTGAGCAAATGCTCATTTTATCAAAGGCAGATCCATTACTTGGGGCACATTATTTTAGAAGAAGGGATCGCCGTGGATCTTGAGAAGGTTGAGGCCATCCGAGAATGGTTAGTGCCAAGGAATGTGGCAGAAGTTAGATCCTTTATGGGTTTGGTGGGCTATTACAAAAGGTTTATCGCAGGGTTCTCAAAGATAGCTCACCCTATCACTTCCTTGCAAAGGAAGGAGAAAAAATTTCAATGGACTGAAGAGTGTGAGGAGAATTTCCAGCGATTGAAGCAGCTGTTAACCAACACTCCAATATTGAGGATTATAGATCCAAATATGGATTTCATGGTGTGCACAGATGCATGTAAGGAAGGGTTGGGAGGAGTTCTCAGTCAGAATGGATTTGTAATCTGTTATGAGTCCAGGAAGCTGAAAGAGAACGAAAATAATTATGCCACTCACGATTTGGAGTTGACAACAATCGTTCACGCTCCGAGGAAATGGAGACATTACCTCATGGGAAGGAGGTTTGAACTCAAAACATACCATAATGGTCTAAAATATTTGTTTGATTAGCCAACCTTAAACGCTAGACAAAGTAGGTGGTTGGAATTTCTATGTGAATACGACTTTGATATCAAGCATATCAAAGGGAAGGAAAACAAGGTGGTTGATGAACTCAATAGAAAGGTGCATGAATTACATGCTACAACCATTAGCATGTACAGGACTGATATTAAAGATAGAGTTTTGGAAGATGCAAATGTAGATTTGCAGTACAGAGACTTGGTAGCAAAGCTACAACAGAGTGAGAGACCACAGAAAGAGGGAATTACATCTTGGGAGATGATGGAATACCTCTGTATAAAAACAGAGTGTATATACCCAATGTCCATGAATTGAAACTGGCGATTCTAAAAGAAATGCATAACATGACTTATGCTAGACACCCTGGATATCAGAAGACTGTGGCAGCAGTCAAAAGCCATTACTTTGGCTGGGTATGAAGGGAGAGATCACTGAATACATCGCCAGATGTATGGAATGCCACAAAGTTAAGGCTGAGCATAGGCACCCAGTAGGGTTGTTGCAACCTTTTCCCATTCCTGAATGGAAGTGGGAAGTGGTGACAATCAAGTTTATTACAGGATTTCCCAAAATGAGCAAGCTGCATGATTCGATCATGGTGGTGTTGGACAAGCTTACAAAAGATGCCCATTTTATTCCACTGAAAACTACTCACAAGGCAGCAGATGTTGCTGATATTTTCCTAAGAGAAGTGGAATGCTTGCACGAAATTCCTAAAACAATTGTGTCTGATAGGGACCTGAAATTCACCTCGAATTTCTGGAAAGGATTGTTCAAAGGATTCAAAACGAATCTGAACTTTAGTACAACGTATCATCCTGAGTCTGATGGACAGACATAGAGGGTGAATAGAGTAATAGAAGACATGCTGAGAATGTATGTGATGGACAAACCATCAAGATGGGAAGACTACCTGCACTTGGTAGAATTCACCTACAATAATGGGTATCATGCATCATTGAAGATGAGCCCATTTGAAGCACTTTATGGAAGAAAGTGCAACACTCCAGTGAGCTAGGATAATCCAGCTGATAGAGAAGTAGTTGAGCCAGAGTTGCTCAAGGAGATGGAGGACCAAATGATAAAAATTAAGCAGAATTTGAAAGCTGCCCAGGATAGAAAGAAAAGTTATGTTGATAAGAACAGAAACCACAAAGAATTCAAAGTGGGTGATCATGTTTTCCTAAAAGTGAAAACTAACAGAAGTTCCCTGAATTTGGGAAGTTGCGCCAAGTTGGCAGCCAGATTTTGTGGGCCATTTGAAATCCTGGAAAGGATTGGGCCAGTTGCATACATGCTTGCATTACCTGCATCTATGACTGTACATAATGTGTTTCATGTTTCATTGCTTAAGAAATATATACCTGATGCTAATCATGTTATTGATTGGAATGTGATTCAGGTGGAACCAAAAGGTGTCCTGCAAGTGCACCCTGTGCGCATATTGGACAGGTAAAAAAACAGCTTCGGAATCGAGCCATAGAGCTTGTAAAGGTCCAGTGGACATGGTACGGTCCTGAGGACACGACACGGGAGCATGAAGATGTTATGCAGGCAGAGTACCCGCATCTTTTTGAATTTTTTTTGAAAAATCTTGCAGATGCAGTGTAAAGTTGCACTGAGGACAGTGCAGAAATAAGGGGAGGGGGATTGTAATGTCCCCAAGGCCGAGGCCTGTTGTAAATCATGTTTATGAAATGAATTGTAATTATGTTTTTATAGGCTGGTGAGCCAAGTTAATATAAGCTGGTGGGCTTATGTGATTATTAGGCCAGAGAGCCTAAGTGTTGAAGGCCAAGAGCCTGATTTTGTACATGTATCTATGTACATTATTAATAAAAATATAAACACCGCCGCGTGCAGACCGACCACGATGAATGAGTGATGGGGGACTAAGCTTCCACAAAATGGGTAAGGGATAATGGGCTGGAAGGTGGGAAGAGGGGCTAAGTGTTGAGCCTAGGGGCTAAGCCTAGGGGCTTAAGTCCTTGGGAATAATATTTTAATATTATTCCAAAAAGACCATGTGAAATATATGTTTTATCCTAAGTTCTTTTGGAATGATAAGTGACTTCCCAGTAGGGAGGAACGCATGCTGATGGAACGCATGCAGTTTCATGGGTGACAAGTGTCAACCCAAGCGCATGCAGTTAAAACTGTGGAAATGAGCCGTGTTGGGGGTTCCGCTTCCATTCCTGTCGACTGCTGCGTAGGTTCCTCCTCCATTCTACCCAACCATTTGAACATGAATCGTCTAACCTCTACAAGAATACCCTGGTGCATCCCTAAAAGCCGAAAAGCCTGTGTTGATTTCTGAGATAGCCGGTACATCCTTTGTCTGAATAGTTTGAGCCTGTGTGTGGGATCTCTGTACACTTGGTGCAATCCCAAAACCAAAACCATGAGTCTATCCTGTGATTGCGGAGCCTTTTTGGGAAGCCCGTGCCTGTTTTCCCAATTGGTTGTTGTGGCCGCAGAATGCTGGATTGCGCATGGCTTACTGGCCAGTGTAAGTCCATGCTGAGCCTGTGTGTAACCTCTCTTCAGGTGAGGGAGGTGATTGTTGTTGGAAGAGGCAGGTTTTTAGGCCTGTGAGCAACTCTCTCCAGGTGAGAGAGTTTGCTGGGAAGTGGTTTCTTCCAGAGAGATTCTAGCACCAGCTTTGGGCTCTGAGACTTCCTGATCCGGCCTGTTGCCGAGACCCAAAGAGGGAGGTGTAGCACCGATGGACTATGCTTGTGAAGGTGTATACTCCCAGGTGGAACATGCATGTGGGGAATGAGAGTCCTTGAGTAGTGGGTGTAAGAAGGCATCCTAGGAAGAATCCTTCCAGTCATTCTGTGCAGTTTTTCCTGATAATTGCTGATACAGTTCAAGAAAGGCAGTAAAGAACCCGACGAAGACTTTTCCCTACTAAAAGTTGAATTAGAAGAGGAAAATAAAATCGAATACATTCTGAAACAACAATTATCATAAAAGAAGGCAAGATGTGAAGCTCTAGAGGAAGAAGTACTGAAAACTAGGAAAGAGATGGAGAAGTTTCAAGCCTTGTATCATCAAAATTTGTCAAGTATCAAATCCTCAGAAGAATTGGCCACCATTCTGAATCAACAAAGAAACCCAAAGCTGAAGACAGGTCTGGTTTATGAAGAGGGATCAAGTAGTGATCAACCAAGCAACAAAGATCCCATAAAGTTTGTCAAATCTACCATCTATGACAACAAAAAACCTTTAGAAACAAAAGAAGATAATCAACAGCCCTGGAGGATTAACGAAAGAGGTACCAGAACTGAAACTATAGATCAAAGAAATAATGTACTCTCTATTCAAAGAAATCATCAGCATGGAAGAAATCGACCTTCTCAAAGAAGCCAACCATTTTCCAGGTACCAAGGTTTTTTCTATGGATATTGTTTTTTCTATTCTAACTTTGGTCATAAAGTTGTAATCTGTTCTTTAAAATTGAGATATGAGCAATCAAGACATTCAAGGTATAGATATCTTCCACAACAAAGAAAGAGACAGCCAAGTAACAAACCATCACATACTGCAAATCACTTGATGGATGGGAAAAGGACACAGGTTAAGCATAACAATCGTTATGATCCCATATTCAACGAACCAGAATGTTACATCTGTCATAATTATGGACATAAAGCTGTTGACTGTCGCTTAAAGAACTATGAACCAGATTTGAATCCCTCTACTAAAAATGTCAAGGGTTGGAAGAAGAAAGAAAGTGACAAGTGTGGATTAGTGTTTTCAGCTCAAAGACAAAATAACCCTTGGTATATAGATAGTGGATGATCCAAACATATGACGAGAGACAAAGGTAAGTTTCTATCTCTAAGTGAAAGTAAATCATGAAACATAACCTTTGGAAATGATGCTCCAAGTAAAATCAAAGGTAAAGGGATGGTGAGTTTAAGTAATGGAAAAGGAAAAGCCCAAGATGTTCTGCTTGTAGATAGGCTGAAACATAATCTGCTCAGTGTAAGTCAAATGTGTGACAGAGGATGTGAAGTGGTGTTCACTTCCAAGGACTGTAAGATAAAGTCTGTAAACTTAGGATAAGTGGTGGCTAGGCATAAGGACATAAATTAATGTATATGAGCTGAAAGAAGATAGAGAAGAGTGTCATCTAAGAAAACATGATGAGAGCTAGTTATGGCATAGGAGACTTGGACATCTAAACTTTGATCATTTAATCAAGCTAAAAAATCTTGAGGGAGTAAAAGATCTTCCAAGAATATCAAAGCCACAAGATTATGTGTGTAAACCCTGCCAAGTAGGAAAGCTAACCAGGACACAGTTTAAATCCAAGAGCTCTACTTCAACAGAGAAACCACTCCAATTATTTCATATGGATTTATCTGGACCATCAAGATAAGAAGGCACAGGGAAGGAAAACTACTTCATGCTAATCATTGATGATTACTTCAGACTCACTTGGGTTTCTTTTCTCAAAGAAAAATTTGAAGCATTTGAGAAATTTAAAATATTTAAGGCTTTAACAGAAAATCAAACATGGAACATATTAAAGGTTGTAAGATCAGACAGAGGAGGAGAATTTATGTCAAGTGATTTCAAGGAATTCTATGATAAACATGGGATCAAGAGATGATACACCATCCCAGGAACTCCACAACAAAATGGAGTAGTTGAAAGGAAAAACATAACATTTCAGCAAATGGCCAGGTCAATGATGAATGAGAAGAATATTGGTCAAACCTACTCGGTAGAAGCAATACACATAGTAGTCCATGTTCTTAACAAATCCCACCTCAGACCACATAGTGACAAAATGCCCTATGAACTATGGTATGGAAGACCTGCTTCAATAAAACACTTCAAAGTCTTTGGGAGTAAGTGCTACATAAAGAATAATAATGAAAACCTTGGCAAATATGATGACAGGGCTGATGAAGGCATCTTCTTAGGATATGCTACCAATAGTAAAGGATATAGATGATTTAATAAAATATTGTACAAATTAGTTGATTGCATTGATTTAAGGGTTGATGAAGGAGTCCCTGTAATAGAGGTGAGCAATATTGAGTCTGCTTTAGAGGACACAGGTAAAGCTGAAGATGAACAGGTCCAAGAATTAGAAAAAGAAGAATTTGAATCAGATGAAGATACAAATACTCAGGTAGATTCAAACCAACAAACAACATCAAATCCTTCCTCTATAATTACTCAAAAGAATCATCCTGCAAGTCAGATAATTGGTGAGAAAGACAAGGGTGTACAAACTAGGAGAAGGATAATCAAAGACACCGAGAAATCACATATAGCCTTCATATCCATAGTGGAACCCAAGAACTTTAATGAAGCCAGTGAAGACGTAAATTGGTTAAAATCAATGAATGAGGAACTTGACTAGATTGAAAATAATGACACTTGGGAACTCGTTCTTAGACCAGTAGATAAAAATGTCATAGGCTCCAAATGGATCTTTAAGAATAAGTTGAATGAGTAGGGACAAGTTGTCAGGAACAAAAAAAGATTGGTCTGTAAAGGCTATGCTCAAATAGAAGGACTGGATTTTGATGAAATATTTGCGCCCGTAGCAAGATTAGAAGCTATCAAAATATTTCTTGCCTATGCTTGTCATAAAAGGTTTAAAGTCTATCAAATGGATGTCAAGTCAGCTTTTCTAAATGGAGATTCAAACGAAGAAGTCTATATGGAACAACCAGAGGGTTTCAAACTCTCTGATAACCCTAACTTTGTATGCAAGATGAAGAAAGATTTATATGGGTTAAAACAAGCCCCTCGTGCCTGGTATCACAAACTGTATACGTATCTCCAAGACAAAGGGTTCAAGAGAGGAACAATTGACAATAATCTATATATCAAAATAGAGGGTAATGATTTTCTCATCGTGTTGTTCTATGTAGATGACATCATCTTCAGATGTAATAAGGATTCATTGGTACAATGGTTTTCTTATGCCATGGAGTCTGAGTTTGAAATGTCTATGATAGGTGAACTGTCATTTTTTCTTGGTCTGCAAACTACTCAGAGGTCTGAAGGAATGTTCATTTCTCAAGAAAAATATCTAAGAGAAATGTTGAAAAGGTTTCAAATGGAAGATTCTAAACCTGTAGGCACACCTATGGTTACTGGATGCAAATTAAGCAAGGATGATGACTCACGTGATGTTGATCAAAGTTAATATAGGTCAATGATAGGCAGCCTACTGTACATACATCTGGTCCAGACATAATGCATGCTGTTGGAATGGTGGAAAGATATCAGTCTGCACCTAAATAGAGTCATTTGCTAACTGCCAAAAGGATATTCAGATATTTGAAAGAAACAATGAACTATGGCCTATGGCATCCTAAGAATCCGAATTTTCAATTATCAGTCTACTCAGATGCTGATTGGGCTAACTGCATGGATGAAAGGAAAAGCACGAGTGGAGGTGCGTTCTTCTTAGGAGATTCTTTAGTAGCGTGGTTGAACAAAAAACAAGGTTCCATTTATTTATCAACTATAGAGGTAGAATACATTGCTGCTGCTACTTGTTTCACTCAGGTATTATGGATGATACAGACACTTGCAGACTTGGAGGTAAAATATACTGCACCGATCCCAATTCATTGTGATAACACAAGTGCCATAAGTGTGTCAAAGAATCCTGTATTCCACTCCAAGACCAAGCATATTCCCATAAAATACCATTTTATGAGAGAGCAGGTCACCAATAAGATTGTTCAGGTTCATTACATTCCCACCACAGAACAAATTGCAGACGTCTTTACTAAACCCCTAGCCAAGACACCTTTTGAATATCTCCATCAGAAGCTGGGTGTCATCTCGTCTCACATCTAAAGAGAATCCATCCTGTTAGGGGGAGTTTGTGTTGGTTGAATATCTGATACCTTTGAAAAATTACTGCAACAACTCAGGGGGAGCATGTTTTTTTTCTTTTTTCTTTGACATTGATGTCAAAGGGGGAGAATAACAACATGAATGGATTCTACGGTTGGAGATCAAGGTCTAAGCAGAATAGTGCAGCCTTTCAGGGTTGCCATCAATGCCAAAGGGGGAGATTGTTGGCATGTTCACATGAACAATGCGCTTGTCATTGATGGTAAGAACACACAGGAAGGAGAAGCTCAGGAGGAGAAGTGACAGTGATCGTTGGATCACCCATTCCGAACTCTCGATGGCTGTCAGATTTGAATTCGAACAATAGGAGCACGCAGATGGAGGATAGATCTCAAGCGTTAGATCTGAGTGTGGGGACTGACCATCGTTGGATCTAGGAGAACCTGCACGATCTTTAAAGTTCAACATGAATTGGGCTTACAAAGTCCCGAAAACAGGAGGACCGTCCATCATTGGGCAGGACACATGGCTACAGTTCATCATTTCGCTGACTGGAAAGTCAAAGGAAGGAAGCTCTCTAACTTTCCAACTTGCAATATGTGAAATCGTGATAATATCTGGGCCGTCAGATCTAGATTAATTACGAAGGACCAACAACCGTTAGATCTAATGAAGCTGCAAGGCGGATAAGACCAGGAGTCATCCAAATCTCCAAAACTGTGAAGGAATCCTGGCCGTCCATCGAGGACAGTCGTGGGTCGTTGGATCCGGAGGACACATGTCGAAATATCATCATTTCGCTGACTAGAAAGTCAAAGGCACGAGGTGCTCTATTCTTCCAACTCATGAAACACGAAATGGCAAAATGATCTGAGCCGTCGGATCAAGGAGAAATCTGGTCCGTCGATCCAAGAAGGACACGTGGCGAAAGATCATCTCTTCACTGACTGGAAAGTCAAAGGATAGAGGTGTTCTAGCCTCTCGAACTCGTGATATGTGAAATCGTGAAATAATCTTAGACGTTGGATCAAGGATGAATCTGGGCCGTCAGATCCAGGAGGTAGTTCATGACAAACCATGTTAGAAAGGACAGGTGGTAGTCTATATCAGCAAGGACACATGGCGTAATCATACAAGGACAAGTGTCAAGTTTACTTGGCATTTCAGGCCACTGAAAATCACGATTCTGAGTGACACGTGGCAACCACTCGGCTTATGAAACGTCATTGAGTGACGCAAGAATGACGTCACTCTGGGAGTTTAATTTCGAGAGTTTTAGCATCAATACTCCCCCAAAGTCCCGAAAGATGAAGTTCGAGGACATAGGATAGTCGTCTGATCACCATGGATCGTGAACCGTTGATATGAAGAGAAAAGCGCTCAAATGACTAGCCATTGGTCATATCTCGTGGTCACATCGTTGAGAGATGGAGAGTAGAGCTAGAGCTTCCAAGATCCATTTCAGAGTTTGCGACATGGAGAGTTGAGATGAGTCTTCAAAGAATCCCTGAAACGTGAAATGCAAAATGCGTTTTCAGACTTGGCCCCTGGTCACCGCCCGTGGTCGCGTGAGTGGAAGGAGCTAGCATAGCTAGGCTCCATTTTGGGTACCAGAAGTTGGAGGAGTCAAGGGACTCACAGGAGAATCCCTGAAACGCGAAATTGCAAAATGTAGTTTCGAGTTAAGCTGTGGTCACTGCCGGTGGTCACGTTGGAGGAAGGAGCTAGACCAACCAAGCTCCATTTCAGGGTTCACAATATGAGGAGTCAAGGAGACTCACGAGAGAAAACCCGAAATGTGAAATCACGAAATGCCTTTTTGAATTATGCGTTTGGTCACTTCCAAAGGTCACCTGAAAGGAAGGGGATTAGCCAGAAGAGCTAGGGCCCACTGTGAAGTTTTCTTCAGGAAGAGGGAAGGTGCCAAAATGCATGAACGCGCAGAGTTTCTCTCAGTAACTGCCAGAACGAAGTGATTGCATTTGCTAAAGAATTTGAGGAGTTGTAGGGTGGCTACCAGAGGGGCCGAAGAGCCTCTGTGTAATTGTTAGATACCACTGATGGTTTTTGCCAGAGAATTCAAAGAGTCTTGAGGGTGATCGACAGAGAAGACGAAGAGTCTCGAGGCAACTTCCAGTGGAGTGTAAACTCATCATAGAGTCGACTGACAGATGGAAAAGGGTCAACGACTATTATAGTCAGTAAAGCCAAAATATTTCAGGAGAAGGGTTAGTGATGATGAATGCAGTGAAGTGTATGCAATGGGATAACGCATGTAGCATGCACAAGGTGCAAAGAGATTATAAAAATGAAAAATAGAGAAGAGATTGGGCTGCGACTTTTAAGAGTGTGTTATGAAGGTAGAAGAAGGGGGTCTAGAGGAGAAACGATGCAACAGAAGGAAAGAAAAAAGATGCATAACTTATATAGTAAAAGAAGACCGATATGGAAATACAAAGATACAACAGAAGATCAGAAAGATCAAGGAGATGCAAGCATAGAGACACTGATATAGGAGAGCAGAGCAACATAACAGAACATTGATAAGCCTAGTAAGCCAATGGAAACTATTGAATCACTGTAATAAATTCATAGAAATCAAAGTTTTATATTTTAGGGTGGTTGGGAGGTGCTAGGGAGGACTGTTGTCCTCTGAGTTTCAAGTGGGTGCTTGAACACAGGGAGTTGTAGCTACCATCTGGTAGTAGCTAGAGAAACCAGGGTGGTAGGGTGGTGCTAGGGAGAACATTGGTCCTCTTTTATACAGGTTGGTGCCTGTGTGGCTGGAAGTTGGTGCTTCCATCCAGTTGGTGCTGGAGCAATGAGGGAGTTGGTACTTCCTTCTAATGGGTGCTAGAGAAACTAGAGAGTTGGTGCTCTTAGCAAGTAACAGCTTGCAAAACATAGGTGGTAGCCTCATTATGAGTTGGTGCTCATAAGAATGATAATGTATATAAAATAATTATCATATAAAGAAGAAGAGGTTTTCACCCTTTATGGGTTTCCTTAGGAATATATGTCTCTGTACTATACATGTGTGTGATTGATGTTGAATACTCTACTACTTATTTATTGTGATCATCGTTGAGAAGTTCTGTAATAAATTAAAAAAATGGATATAATTGTTTAAGCACAATAACAACTGATTCACCCCCCCTCTCAGTTGTCCAACAGTTGGGGGATGAGCCCACCCAACTACGCAGAATAAAAAATGCGTCAGAGGCTCTCCTTCGACGTGGACATGAAGAAAAAGAGCAGGCCATAGAGGCTTTGAAGCAAGAAAAAGACAAATCCCTAGAGAAACGTTGGGTTGTGAAACAAGAGAAAGATGACCTTAGAGTAAAGTTTGAAGAGAACAGAGAGAAGATCTAGAAAGAAAAAGAACAACTGTTCATGGAGCATATTGGGGCTAGAGAAGCAGTAACTAGAGCACTTCTCTCTGTGCCAGGATTGGCTCCGATGGAAGAAGAGACAGTTGAAAGCCAAGTAGGGAAGCTTTCTGAAGCCATTCAACAGCTTCAAGTAAGAGTAGCAGAGTTGGAACTGCAAGCAGTGTCAATCACTCTTTAAGAAGTGTGAGATCAAAGGGAAGAAATTGCCAGGAGAA
Organism: Picea engelmannii; assembly: GCA_009831015.1. Lineage (NCBI taxonomy): Eukaryota > Viridiplantae > Streptophyta > Pinopsida > Pinales > Pinaceae > Picea > Picea engelmannii. The sequence goes on from ML793171.1 coordinate 62,255, forward strand.
CAGTTGAAAGAATCAAGGAATTGGCCTCATAATACAAGCAAATAAGTAACCAAAGTGCGTAGACCTATGAGCGCCTTATAGAATACATGGAGCTAAGGATATTTGAGGCACAGATCCAGGAGGTGAAGCAACATGCATCAACAGTGCAAGCACAACTGAAGCAACATATGAACATTGAAAAGATGAAAGATCTCAAGAGCAGCGTGTAGTTCAGCAGTAGGTTACTACTATCTAGAGCAGAATGATGGAGGTGACACAATGACCCCAACGGGTGCATGATAGAGCCTGCACCCTCTTTGAAGAGATCGAGGGACAAGGATCATAGTTGGAACATGTGGTCACCACAGTGGAACAACGCCTAGAAGGGCCTGTCACCGAACAAGTCATTCAAGAGTTCACCGAGCAAGAGGCTCTGGTGAAGCAGCAAGTCGAGGCAGCTCGAGCTAAGCTCGAGGCCTTCAAAGTAGTGTTGCCCAGATTAGAGTGACTCAGGAGTCACAGTTGAGTGTTGAGGACCTGTTGGCCCTTGACCAAGTTTTGGGAGAACGTTGGTCGTGTTTGACCATTTTTGGGACTTCAACAGGTTGATCGAAGATGGAGCGCCCAGGTGAAGTGGAGATTGCGGGATCTCACCCTTTTTGTGGGATTTTTGGGTTTTATGGTTTATGTAATGGGTATGTGATGTCGGCCCATGGGTTTACCCATGTTTAGGCTCTTTTTTTAATGTATAAATAAGTAGCTAGGCGATGTAAGGAGTAGATGGCTTAGTGCTAATGTTAGCTATGTGCAAGAAGATGTGTTAAGGCTTGCAGAGCTAAGTGCAAACATTTTGCAAGTGCTTTGTACAAATACTGTGTAAGGCTTTGTGCTTGGATCTAAATCAGGGAAGGAGGATATTTCGAGGTGCGCACAGATATCCTGTCTTATGCAGAGTTGTCTTTGTAGCTTGGTGTTGATAAGGAGATTGAAGAGACTAATAAATAAGAAGAAGAGTTGGTGGACGTAGCCTCACACAGGGGTGAACGACGTATATCCTGTGTCGATGTGCTTTGTGCTATGTTGTTTATGTATTTAATTTCTTAATCCATTGATGCTCAAGTGCTTTATGTATGAATGAATTCTAGATCTACTCTGATTCTATGTGCTACTGGTTAGATATGCTGAGATCTTGCGTAATACTGCACTGCTCTATAACAAGGGTTTGAACTGCGATGTGAATAAGGGTTAAAAGACTAATGAATGTTAATTTCTAAGTGCTCTGTTAAGTATTGTGATCACATATCTGTGTCCCAGCTAGGTTGTAGACACTTAAGTCCCGCAACCCCCCCGCCTCTACCTCGGGTGAGACTTCATCTGCTTCGCAGATGTTTCTGAAAGGGTTGGTAGTTAGGGTTTTGTTGGTGTGCTATTGAAGCATTGAACCCTGGGTCGGCCCCTATGCCAACACACCTTCTTCTTACTTCTTCTTCTTCTACATTATTTTTCTCAAGGCTTTATGCTTGAATTTATGAACCGAGCATAAGGTTGAGTTCTTGAGTGTTTTTCTTATATTCTTCCAAGAATTTTCTCTATAAGTTTATGGAGTACTGACAACATTATATGTGATTGCTAAATGTAAGCCAAGATTTTCTATTTGATTAATGGAGATTTAGTCCTTGTGCTTGACAAGCTTTGTTTCTAAACCACTAGTCAATTGGTTTACTGAATGCTTTGTAATGAGAAATATCTTTCATTTGATAAACTCCATTGAGAACTACTTCATGGCATGACTTTAATGATTTCTTAGATCTTGGGATTTTTGACTGTGAGATTTTTAGAGTGTACTTAGCAAAGTCTTTTCAGTTTTAACTGCATTACTCTTTTAGAGTTCCCTGAAATGATTAAAGATCATTTCACTCTTTTTCTTGCAAGAAAATATGGTTGTATATTTTGTATTTCAGAGGGTTATATAAATTATGTTGAGCATACATTTATTCTAATATTGAATCCTCCTTTCAAAATTTTTATTGTTGAGAAGTTAGTTGCTACACATAAAGATCAGATCTGGTTATCAAGAACCATTCCATATAAAACTAAGCAATAAAGACTTGGGGTTTTCTATCTAGCATTCTCCCCAATCCAAGAGCATCAATATACATCTTTCAGATTATCATGACATAGGAGTACCACCTCTATAAAAATGCATTGGGATATTTATCCTCATGAGGTTGTTGTTTGGATCTTAACCAATCTAAATATCAACAGTTATTAAACATATGTATGAAGTAGTTTCTCTTCGTATATTACATTTGTGGGTCTACCTAGATTTGCAACTTACAGAGTCACAATTGAATAATGTTTACCATGTGTGATCCTATTTGTCTAAGAAAGTTTTTATGGGTGGGACTTCTTGAGCATCATTTTGTTTTCATTAGTTATATTCCTACACCAATAAGGTTTAATGAAATTATAGATTCATTAGCTAATTATGTTTAAGATTGAAATTTTTCGCATCAATAATATTAAAGCATGCATGTACATAAAACATAAAAAATGTTGAAAACATCATTTTAACTCATAAGTAGAATCAAATTGATATGTAAGAAATAGAATAGAGCATCACATCATGTCCAAAATGTGTAACATCAAAGTACAAAAATGAGCTTTTCAACCACTAATAATACAAAAATGGGACTATATAATCCGACTACAATAGGTAATGTCAAGAAGATTACTCCTCACCCTTTTGGGCACCATGAACATTATGGTAATAGATCAAGGTTGTATCCATTCATTTGAGTAGCTACTATCACGATGGTGGTATGCCTACCATGTACCTTTGCATCTGCTCCGAGATATCAGGAAGTCAAGTCAATGAAAAAATGAAAGTCAAAACCTCAATGTTCCATTGGGCCTCTCAAAGCACTTGAACGGACTCTAAAACGTCTACACCTACTACCAGCTCAGTTGTAGCTGGTTGGTTCTCCCCATTAAATTGACATCGACAATGGTTCCAAGGGAATTTGTTTGGACATCTAGGTCCACCCGCATTTGTGTCACACAAACATGATAGTTCTTGACATTACATCTAAAAAAATTATAAACCTCCTAAAATAAAATAAAAAAAAACATTTAAAAACCCAAAAACACAAAGCAAGTCTTACTAGTGGGGACCCACCATGTTGTAGGGGGTAAGGCCAAGTCTAGATCATGATGGAAATCTATTCCCTCACATGGATAATCCTAAATGACCACTATTTTGTCCATTAACCAATAAAAAAAGACATCATCAAATGCATTGATGATCTAGATTTTTCCCAGTCAATGGATAAGATCCATCCATAGTGTCATCTTAAGCTCTCTTGATCCAGCTAGTGGTGTGGCAGATCAAGGATGGGTAGAAGAAAGTCTCTCAAAAAACAAACTACATAAAATATTCCCATATCCAAAGGATTTTTATCTCTTGAGTTTGACCTTTATTAACTACTCTTTAAGGTTTTCTAATATAGAAGGACTCTAATCAAATATTGTGGGTGCTAGACACTACACTCTACAATGCATAAAAGGATGAGAGGTTTGGTACGATCTCATTGACCTTGCTACTCGGGTAATAATGTACATGATATCCTATAAGTTGTTATTGGTGATAGCATGAATATGAATCCAAATACTATTCTTTTGAGTCCCATGTTTGTAGTAAAGGTCAGTGTATCCACTCACAATATTTGTGGCTCCACAATGAAATCCTCTAAGAAAGATGATCGACTTTATTCATTGGAAAAATCCGATAAGAAAGGATATTTCCTCGAAACCTATCTCTAGAATCTCATCATCAATGCATAAGACATTGATGTTTGGATCCCACAACATCAGAAATCTCTTGAGTAGTCTCAAGTTACTTTGCACATTTGAAGAATTTTAGTAAGCCACACACTTATAGGGCACCGAGTACAACTGATTCTATTAGAACTGCAATATTCTCTACCTTGTGCTCTCTCTTGCACTAATATTTCAAGTTCATGGTGCTTGCATAGTCAACAAACAATGATAAAATTAAATTTTGAAAATTTGTTTTTCTGGGAGGTGTGCATGGCCTCCAATGGTATTAGCAGGATGTGCACATGGGTCCCACTCTACCCTAGTCCATATGGGCCATGTTAAAGTGGGATTGTGTGCATAAATCCCTACATTGTTGTAGGGTATGGGACACGCCAAATAATTCAGAAAATGAAAATTTGAAAGGAGAATAACAAGAAAGCATAGAGTCTAGGGTTACTTGCAACTGACTACATCGAAATCCCATGGTGGAATCCTTCGGAAATTGCATTTGGAATTAGATAAGAAAAATGGTTTTTATGCTCTCAATAAATAGTGAATGGTAAAATGGTTAAAATAATTCATGTGTACTGTATTTATAAACTTTTTACCATCACTTTTACATTCTAAGTCATTTTTTACATTTTTTCTCCTAATTTCCTGCATAAGCTTATTTTTTTGTCCACATTGATGTTTTAAGGGTGATTTTCAATTTTTTAGGGTTGGTTTTTCTATATTTTGTGTTCTCCAACTTTATAGTTGTTGGGTTTTAGTATTTCCTTAGGAGTTGTACCATGATTTTGAGTTTTACTCCTCTTATAGGTTTCTCTTCCAATCCCGATGGAGAATGCCTCAATGCCTCCTACATTGATGGTTTATGTCATTGGTTTCTTTTGGTGTTAGTTGTTGCCCAAATTCTTATAGTGTCATGTTAATGATGAAGTGAAGTTCATAATATGTGTCACCCATTCCTCAATTATCTTGATCATCCATATAAACCTTCCATATGCCAAGTTATTCTCATTTTATCATCATCTCCGATGCTTTTTCTCATGCCACAATGGAAAGATTCATTAATGCCTTCTCTTTGGTGAGTCTTCTCCTATCAACCAAAACACATTGTTATTATTATTATTAATCGTAATTAGAGGATTTATATTAAATAAAGGCCACAACAAATCTTGCAACAAAGAGTACATCAAAAAAAGTATCGTTCTTTAGTGTACATGCCAAAAAAAGAGGGTTATCTAGCAAAACCCTAAAAACCTGGATATTCTTGAAATACGTCATGAACCTTTCAAATTGATATGTGTAAAATATACAATGAGAGCCTAAAAACTTAACAAATTTAAAAAACAAAATCTTAAAGTAACTAAGATAGTATAATAGTAGGGATTTTGATCCCTTGAGTGTTGGTTGAGGTGTTGATTCCTTTATTGGGACTGTGTTCACCATGACTTCATGAGATGGGCGTATTGGTCCTAGAGGTCCATGATTTGTAGCTAAGGGACAAATAAGAATACCTACTCTGTTCTGATTTATCTTGACAAATTGTGTTACAGTATGATGTAAATTAGCGAATCCGTCCTCAAGAGCCAAAATGTGCTTTTTTTGGTGAAGCAAGATACCCATAATAACTTCCTCATGAGAG
>ML793171.1:77734-90456 GCA_009831015.1 Picea engelmannii
TGCTCATTTTCAGGGTTTTTCTGCGAACAACAACACCATATTTTGGATTTTTGTAGCACTTGGGGCCAAATTTACCCCAAAAAATTACAGATCTGAGTTCCTCTCACAATTTCATCCAATTTCACAAAACAATTGTCGGAATCAGAACTCTAGAAGTGAAGATATAGCCGATTTAAAATTGACCATTTTCTAGGGTCTTCGTGACAGTGATGGGACTGTAGAGCTCATAACTTTTCACAAGGTGTTCAGATTAATACTAGATTAGTTCCACTGGATAGAGAATTTAAAGATATTCCTTTTGGTATATGATATGTGGTGTTTCCAATGGATACTTGCTTTCAAATCCTCCTAGAAATTCAACGACAACTGAAATCCTTCAAGATAACATTTCGAGAGTTGAAAGTTGACTGGAAAGAGTTGAAAGTTGAATGGAAAGAGATGCATATTATGTAGGACACCATGGATGAATTTAATCAAGAAGAGTATGCTTGGTATGATTTTGAGGCCGATTGTGAGGATTGTTATATGGACAGTTTTCATTTATGGGATGGAAACCACTTCCATCTTCTATTTGATGAATCTAATCCACTTCATGTAGATCCCATCTTGGAGAGTAAACAAGAGCCTTCTCTGCATATTATTCTTTAGTTTTGTTATTCTCCGGTAGTAATGGATGACTTTTTGGTCGGTTCTACATATTTCGACCCACATGTCCATTGTATATCTTTGGAGCATGATTTTCAGCTGGTTCTCGAGTTACGATATCTTCAATGTGGAGTTCACATGAGCACTTGGACATGGGACCCAGGTTTATAGTGGCGGTTAGACTACTTCAACATGGTGGCTCACATTTATGCATGGGACCCTATTTCTCCATCCTACTTCAACACTATGCTCCACATTTATCTATGGGACCCTGGCATATGGGTGTACACCCTCATAACGAGCGTTGTGGAAAACACTCTCCTAAGGGGGATGGAATGTAGTGTAGATAGAGAGGTAGTGGGGGGGCCTGGAGGGACCATCATGATAATAGTGTAGGCCATTCAATGTAAGGTGGACTAGGTCCACTACAATATTAAATAAGGCCCACTATGGTAGTTAGATATAATAAATGTAAGAGGACTTAGAAGGTTCCTTCTCTAGAATGTTCTTATGTGGTTGGTAACACTATATAAAGGGGTTCAAACAATGTAATGCGGGTGAAGAAGAAGTATTGTATTTGGAATGATAGCTGAATAGGAGGATCCCCCCTCGAAGAGGCAAGTGAACAAGAGAGGATCCCTTCCATAATAGGATCCATTGTATGGTATTGCCCTACCCTAAGGGTTTGATATTAATAAAAGTGTGGTTCTTCTATATTGTTCTCTGAATATTTTTGGTGATTTTACTATTCAAGTCTTTGGTACTTAACAGTTGGTAAGTGACCATATTATTTAGGGCTAAGGTCCCTTTTTTGTGTGTGGTAGCATAGGATGTGTGGTGGTCTGCTTCTAGGTTGTTTTGTCTCAAAATATGATAGTAGGTGAGTTTTGAGAATGAGGAGTGGGCTTGCTGATTAATCACAAAGGCGATTATGACATCATAAGGAAAATATTCTTAAATCATATGCCTAATGATAATAAGGGAATCCTCAACCACTATTAGATTTTGAATGTTGAACGAATTGACTATATTAAGACCCTATAAAAGGCCATGAGCTTTTGCTAGGTTGTTAGATAAAATGCCTAGGCTCCATGAGTAAGAATACACTGATTTACCTCCAGGGTTGAGAATAAACCCCCTGCTCCATCCACCCTTGGATTCTTCTTAGATGCACCATTAAAGAAAATAAAATATGAAGACTATTCTTCTATCCATGCCTGGAATTCTTCATGATTCGAACGGAGTTTCCAACTCAATATTGAGAGTACAAGACTTCTCCCGAGTCTTGGAAAATGATAAGATATTCCAAATTGATCCAAACATATCTNAAAATTGGGATAATCACCAGCTAATGCACACTTTACTTGGGATCATCACCAGACTGGCGCATTACTCTTGATTTCCTGAGTTAACTCCTCACTACTCTCTGTTTAGTCGGTTAACTGAAGACTAGTTGACTAGTTAACTCAACTAGGTGGCAGTTCACCCCCGTAACTGCCTGAGAGACTAGAATAGGTGGAATTTCACTCTTGTAACTGCTGGTGTGTGTCCATATCACTCTAGACCACCACTATGGTACATTGGTTCTCCAATTTCCACTCATTGAATTATACAGAGTATATCATGTGTAAATTATTCATTATTCACAACGGTTAATGAGAATTCTTTCATTCTTTCTCTCCTTCTTCTTCTTTCTCAAATTCTCTCTGAAAATGTGTGTATTATTGTTTATCTAGATATATTCTTTGCAAGTTATACATATTTACATGGTATTAGAGCCGACAGACTGCTAAGCAAAATCTACACCAAATTTTTTTGCAGGTACAAAAGATTGAAGACAAAGGAAAGATGGATTTCCAAAAAGAATCCATTCTTACACCTTACAACTATTTTGCATGGAAGGAGAACATAGCCATACATATGTAAACCATAGGGTTGTACATGTTAACCTTGAATACAAATACAAAATCGACATCATCCATAGAAAAATCCAAGTACTTAAATCGCATGGAAGAGGCACTCGGAACAATTTGCAGTCTTATCTCTTCTGATCTCCTTTTTCACATATCTTCCTATAAGACTCCCAATGAAGCTTGGACCACCTTGGAAGGGATATTTTGAAAATATGATGAGATGAAGGGACACATGCTGGAGGTGGAACTGCTCACATTGGATCCAAAAAAGCTTAAAAAATATCCAAGATTTCTTTTCAAAATTCAAGGATTTACTGTCGCAACTCAAAGATTGCGAGGTTGATAAATCGAAGGAGGAGAAACAAATGGTTCTCACCATTCTCTTCAGCCTTGGTCCCAAATTCTTTGTATTCATATCCACATTCCATTCTATCAGATTCACCTCCGGAGCCACCTAGAAGATGCCTTCTCTTGAGGACTTTATCAAATCCCTGACACAAGAGAAAACCAAGCTCATTAACATGGGCACAATCAAAGGCCCAAGGGTGCATGCAATCACTCTGCATTATGGAAGCCAAAAATATCAGAAATATAAAGATAAATATAAACAGAAAGCTCAAGAACATCCGAAGAAGGAAGGGTACACAAAACCCTTCATCGATGCCTCCAGATCCAAAGGGGAAAAGGGAAGAAAAGGGGAGAAATGCTCATACTGTCACAAAGGATTCCAACCAAAATCCACATGCATGAAAAACCAAATAGATCTAATGTCTCAAATACTTCAGAAAAAAAACCTTGGATATCACATCACCGAGGGTACCAAGAAGAAGAAGAATCCAGAAGATCCGAATTCCAAGAAAGGCAATTCTAGCCATGCCTTGATTGCCATCAACTCCTCTCCTGATGCTTGGATCGTAGATTCAGGAGCATCACATCACATGGATGCCTCAAAAGTAGTATATTATTCATTGGATGCATGCAAAGGTCCTCCTATTCTGATGGGGGGAAACTCTTCTATTGAAGTCACTGGCAAAGGAAGGATTGAACTCACCAACGAAAGCTTCGAGAATGTGTTTCATGTTCCCAAACTTTCCATCAACCTTCTCTCTGTGTATCAAATGTAGAATTGCTTGACGGTGTGAAGGGATATATGCTTATTGATATTTCCTCAGACTGGCTCATCATTGAGCATAGTGTCCAATTCGAGGAAAGTGTCTCACATGCACCTCAACAGCCGCATGCAGACACCTTCATTCTTCCACCTGTCCGAGATGATGAACATGCACATGCCGAATCTTCTTCAGATGAGAGTTCTGATTGAGAGGACTCAGATGATTCAGATTCAGAGTCAGTATAGTCAGATGTAGAGTCAGAGCATCCAGATGCAGTTTCAAAGTGAGAGCATAAGCCCAAGTGGGCACACACTACTCGTAAGTATGCATGGGATATCGTTGGTGATCCAACCGATACTAGGAGGGCTCAATATGATTTCGAGGAGCCTCCTGTTGCTCTCACTACCACTGAACCATTACCCTCCAGGCATATTTTATTGGTTCAGTCTTCAGATCCATATTCTTATGGCAATGTTTCTGGGAATCCCTTTTGGGAATCTGCCATGTAGGAGGAGTACAACTCCCTCCTCGAGAACCAAACTTGGGATCTGGTTCCCCTTCCTTCTGGGAGGAAAATTGTTAGATGCAGATTGTCTTCAGGACCAAGAGTGAAGCGGATGGATAGATTAGTAGATAAAAATCTAGGCTTGTCGCCAAAGACTTTCAATAGGTTCATGGCATTGACTATGATGAGACCTTTGCTCCAGTAGCGAAGATGGATTCCATACGATTGACACTTTCCATTGTGATAGCCAAGGGATGGGAAGTCCATCATATGGATGTGAAGAATGCATTTCTTCATAGTGATCTCTCTAAGGTTATCTACATGGATCAACTCCAGGGATTTATTCATGACTCATCTTTGGTCTGTCGACTGAATAAGACCCTTTGTGGCCTCAAGCAGGTTTTGAGGGCATGGTATGCCAAGATGGACTTCTACTTGTTGTCACAAAACTTTGTACGTTGTAAATCAGACCCAAATGTCTACATGCTTAGGATGGCTGATTCACTTCTACTTTTAGTTCTGCTTGTTGATGATTTTCTGATCACCTGTTGCTCGACTACAATGATTGCTGCAGTCAAGAGGATTCTACATGACAGGTTTTTTATTACAGACATGGGTCCACTGCACTTCTTTCTTGGACTCAAAATCAATTAGGATGCATCAAGAATCAAACTGTCTCAGGCCAAGTATGCACGAGATCTCCTTGAGAGATTTCACATGACAGACTACAATTCTGCTTCAACTCCTTTCCTATCAGGATTCAAACTTGAGGATGGCAGGGAGACTCCACTGGTTGACAACACATTGTACAGACAACTAGTGGGGAGCTTGTTGTATCTCACACACTCTAGACTAGACCTCTCCTATGCAGTTGGCGTAGTTTCCAAGTTCATGTAGGAGCCACATGATCTACATTAGAAGGTTGAAAAGTGTATCCTTTGATACTTACATGGAACCATCACCCTTGGGATTCATTATGCAACATACTCTACATTAGATATCATCGGGTTTACTGATTCTGACTGGGCTAGCGATAACACTGATCGCAAGTCCACATCTGGTTACTCACTCAGTCTTGGTTCTGAGCCTATCTATTGGTCGAGCAAGAAGCAAGCCACCATTTCTCTATCTTCAGCCAAGGTAGAGTACAAAGGGGTAGTTAACATAACCATCTAGGCTATGTGGCTACAACATTTTCTCACTGAGTTGGGCATTCAGTTTCATCGGTCGATCGTCATCTGGTGTGAAAACCAGAGCACTCTGAAGTTCTGCAGAGATCCAGTTTAGAGGCAATGGACGAAGCACATCGATATCCACATGCACTACATATGGGACTTACTACAAGAGGGGATCATCGAATTATAGTTATGTCCTTCAACATAATAGATGACAAACACCTTCACCAAGACCTTAACTGAGCAGAAGTTTCATTCTCTACGAAGTCGTCTTGGAGTGAAGGACACAGTTGCCTAGCAACTGTAGTTCATTTTTTTACATACATTGTACCTTGAGGGGGGGTTTTTCCCATGAGGTTTTCCCTCTTTCCTCACTTTATTTCAATGTATCTTTTGTATTTCGGTACCTAACATGGCCTCGTTGCCGGGACCCATTCTTAATTTTCACCATAGTGATGTTCAGGGGGGGTGTTGGAGTTACTTCATACACACCTAGGATTTATTTTTCCTAAGGTTTTTCCTTGTTTATTAGTCATAATTAGTCATTATCTAGTCTCCTATATTTTAGGGGAAAATATTCCACTTGGAGAATATTCTCTTTTAGTTGACATTTCAGTTTGACTAGTTGAGTTGAGTTTAGATGCTGCATTGGTTTTGTCACCATGCAACATTGGGATCATCACCAAATAATGAGAACTTGCCTTGGGATCATCACCAGACTGGCACATTACCCTTGATTTCCTGATTTAACTCCTTACTACTCTCTGTTCAGTCAATTAACTGAAGACTAGTTGACTAGTTAACTCAATTAGGTGGCAGTTCACTCCTGTAACTGCCTGAAAGACTAGACTAGGTGGTAGTTCACTCCCGTAACTGTTGGTGTGTGTCCAAATCACTCTAGACCACCACTATGGCACATTGGTTCTCCTCCAGTGTGCACTCGTTGAGTTATACAGAGTATATCATGTGTAAATTATTCATTTTTCACAACGGTTAATGAGAATTCTTTCATTCTTTCTCTCCTTCTTCTTCTTTCTCAAATTCTCTCTGCAAATGTGTGTATTATTGTTTAGCTAGATCTATTCTGTGTAGGTTCAACACATTTACAATCTCTTCATCCCTCTCAAGTGATTGTAGTGATCAAAGGAAAAATCCTTTAGAATTTATATATTCTACTAGAAGGGCAATAACTTTGGATGTCAGTGGTTCGAGATTGGCCGTTTCTTGTCGAAAAATCACTATGTTTCTTGCTAACCAAAGTTTCCAACGTATATGTTTTTGTAAGGAAGCCTATAATCACCTAAGTAAAGGTTTATTTTTCAAGGATCCTCAATATAGATTACACAATTTTTCAAATAATATCCTCCAAGAATCTGAACTACGATAATGATGCTCAATCCTTTTCATTGCTTGCTACTAAACTTGGATCGAGAATTAATAATCCATAAATAAGTGGTGCACTATTTCCCCATTATCCAAGCAATGGGAACATATATATGGGCCTTTAATCCCTCACTTTACCAAATTATCTGAGGTCAAAATATTTCCATGCACCAAGATCTAGCAAAAAACTATTAATTTTGGAGATGTCATCTAGATGCCAAATCTTGTTCCATAAAGAAGATATGGGAGGAAGAGTTAGGTTAGATAGCTGTGACTCATATCCCTTCTTGACAGATAATTTAGTTGTACCCCATCCTTTTTGATCCAAGGAGTCGTGGATTTTGGGGGTGTACTTTTGAGGGAGAATTCAATTTGCTTGATTATAGGAGAGAGATGAGGGTGTGGTGAACTAAGATTCCATCCATTCCACCATCTAGAGTTAGACCGATAAGATATATCATAGAGAGTTCTTTTCCTTCAAGTGTCTAACCATTATTTCAAATGGAAAAGCTATTGATTTTTTATAAGTGGTTGGTTTCCCATGATGCTATCACTCCATAGATAAATCAATTCCCTGCTTATAGAAACCCAAGGTAATTTGGATAGAAGAATTGGAATAGATGCTTTGATTAGTTTCAAAATATGAGAGTTGTTCCTTGGAGCATGATCTACATCCAAGCATCATTTCCTTGCTCCCAATAAATATTTTTTGTGTATAATTTTATTCCACCAATCATATTTCCCTATGATTAGATGCGAGAGAAGCTTCATGCCCATTGCAAGATTCATCAAGATTGGATCCTCAATTCCAAGACCCCCGTGAGCCTTGGGTGCTCTGACAGTAGTCCAATTAACTAGATGTAATCTATTGATGTTTATTTTTCCTGCTTGCCATAGAAAGTGCTTGATCTCTTGTGCTATTTGTTGTTTTATTCCAACAGGGGCTAGAAAGGCCAAGTATTGAAATACAAGAAATGTTGATAACATAAACTTACTAAGAACCAAATGCCCTGCGAAGTTCAACCATTACACCCCCCATTCGATGAATTTGGTCTTGATTATGCAAATTACATGCTGCCACAAATGGGAAGAACATGAATGAAAATAAATAGACATGCTTAGATATTTGAATGAAGACCATGCATCATTGCTAGGAAACTGAAAAATACTGGAAAGGATAGTAAGAAACTTTTTACTCACATCACAAGAAAATATGACATTTGTTATGGTTGAAAAGACCTCTAGATGATTGAATGAAGAGATATAGGATTTTCTTGAACCTTCTCACCATGATGGTGGATGCTCCTCCTAATTAAAGGGTGTCATTAGTAAACTGAGTAGTGAATGATTTTGACTCCTCTTACAACTTCGATTCTAGGGAGATTTCCATTACTATGTTCATATTCTAACAAATTTTTAAGTGACTTCACCATTATGATACACAACATAGGAGAAAGAGGACAACTCTGCCTTAGGCCTCTACTTGCTTTGAAATACCTAGAAGAAGGCCCATTAACTAGAGGATAAATCCATGGACTACTAATACATGAAGAAACCCATCGAATGAATTGAAGACAAAAATCAAATCTACGAAGAACATCAAAGAGGAATGAGTGTCTGACTTAGTCAAAAGCATTTTCCATGTTGATTTTTATCAACATACCTTTGTCACATTTCGATCGACTGGAGTATATCGCTTCATGCATCAGAATAACGTTATCCACAATTTGTCTTTTTTCCATGAAGTCTCCCTGATTTTGTGAGATAATTCTAGGGAGCAGTTTCTTAAGATTGTTGGCTATGATTTTAGACATGATTTTGTACGAAGCATTGCACAAGAAAATAGGTCTAAAACTTGAGAAAGAGGAGGGGTTCTTTTCTTTAGGAACAAGAGATAGAAAATATGAGCTTGTTGATCCTCCAATATGATGAAACTTATGAACATATTGAATCATCCTAATGAGATCAAACTTAATAATGTTCCAACATTCCTTGAAAAAATGAATTGAGAATCCATCTAGATCGGGTGCCTTGTTTGGAGCTAGCTCCCAAATAACTTTTAAGATTTCTTATTCAATGATTTTATGGAAATGAATGTCATTTTCATTACGGGAAATTAATAAAGGAATATTTTTTAGCATGGCCACTATTACTTTTGGCTCAACTCCATCCTTTTTTGAGTACATATCTGCAAAGTGAGACTGGGCAACTGCCTTAATATCTTCAGAAGATATGAGTGATCCCCCACTATAAGAAGTGATCTCTTTTATAGTATTTCTCCACATATGAGCTCTTGTTTTCTTATGAAAGAACAATGTATTCCTATCCCCTACTGTTAGCCACAAGCTTCTAGATTCCAGTCTCCATTTCGCTTCCTCTGCTCGAAGAGTTTTCTGATACTTGTGAAAGGTCTCCTTTTATTCGGCTAAAATATCTTTAGTAACCTCCTCTTGTTCAAGTATTATCTGGATTTGATCTAGTTTCTCCTTTCTATCTTGGATTTCTTTTTCTGGAGGAGAGTAAGAAGATTTATCCCATTCCTTAAGAGTGTTATTTGTGCCTTTTTATGCTCCCAAATGTAGATAAGTGAATGTAAAATCGAATTGCTCCATGAACTTGCAATGATATCCAAGACGAATTTGTTTTATAGACATAAAGGGTTGAACCTAAATGGAATGGGGCCATAGCCTGAGATTTCCTTAAGATGCAAAAGTATCGACCTATGATTACAAGCAGACCAAGAGATAATTCTAGAAGAGAAAAAAATGGAATTCTACATAAAAKAACTTCAAACCAAGAATATGTCTAGGCGAGCAGTTATATGGCCCRATCCAAATTGMTTATTGGTCCAAGTGAATCTTCCTCTAATGGGTTTAATGTCAACAAGATCCTAGAAGAGAATTAGGTCCTTTATCTGATCCATTAAACGATATTTAACAATGTCCCCCCCCCCCGACTTTTCTTTTTGATTGAGGGTGATGTTGAAGTCTTCGACCACTATACTTTGGACCCAGTAAACCATCCCTATCAAGGATAAAAGAGTATCCCAACAATCAAGTTTTTCAAAATTTAGGGAAGACATATACACATTAACAATAGTAAAGATCTTGCCCATATGCTAGTATGTAAGGATCGGTAGCAATTGATGCTGAGACTGTTGACTGTAGTTTAAATGTAGGATAACATTGTTCCAAACTATGCAAAGGCCCCCTGAGGCCCCTCTTACACTTACTACCTGACCTTCACAACTTTTCAAAAGATTTTTTCACTTTTTTTAGGCCTCATGAGCCTCTAACATAGCCTCGTGGAGTAGGATAACCGAGGATTTTTCTAATTTGACCAAATCCATTACAAATTATGCTTTTCTCTTGCTACCCATGCCCATACAATTCCAGAAGACTATATTCATAATTTAGATGTGGGTTTATGATTCCCACCTTGGGGTGGGTTTGTGTCACTTTGGTTCCTCATGCTTCTTGTATTTTTTGCATATAATTTGTCGAATTGGTTTGCTGTCCTAACTCTTTCTCCTTTTCCACAATTTCTTCTCTTTTTTCTTTATGCAACTTCATGCTTGTCCCTTTTTATGATTTTCCATCTATAGCATAGTCCTCTTCGTCCTCATCCGACCTCACCTCCTCTTCATGGTGTAAGATCTGATGACTTGGGGTTTTACCTAGAGAATAAATACATTTAATTGGATATATAGGGATTTCCTCATCATGTTTAAGAATATTGTTCTCCACGATTGGTGATGGAACAAAATCTAGGTTTTATTCCAAAATTGGAGTTATGAAAGAAGACCTAGAATTAAACAAAGGGATTCCAATTGTTTCTGCAGTGGGGATAGTTTCTCCTTGAGAAAGAAAGTCATACCTATTCCTATTAGTGTTGGCCACATTACCTTTTGATCTATTTAAGGGGATCAGACCTTTGGATGGACTTCATGAAGATGGTTTCCCTGAAGCTCAACCTGGTTTAAAGGATTGTACAACTATTCCAGAAGGAGGCACTTGCTTAGAATTTTGTGCAGTGGTTGATTACTTTTTATTGGGCCTTTTATTTTTTACTTGTTGCCATTACCCCTCCTTTTCCTGGGATCCTTGGTCTGTGACCAAATTCTTTGGGCATTTTTTTGAAAAATGCCCATATTCGTGGCACTACTTACACTTAAAAGGATGATGTTCATACTCCACTGATTGAATGTGTTTCCAGTTGTCCAAAGTTAATTGGATCGCTTTAGGTAAACCCTTTTCCAAGTTAACTAGATTGCTTAGAATAAACCCTTTTCCAAGTTAACTGGATTGCTTTGGGTAAACCCTTTTCCAATAGTTCCGTCTCTAGAGAATTTAGTGGAAATTTTGATAATAAAATGGGTGAAACAAGGTTAAGGATTATCAAACAATGAAAAAGATTATTGAACAATGAAAAATCCGTGGAAACTATCATAATGAAGAAATGTAGGAGGGTAAATAATGCAAAAGAGAAACAACATTCAGTTGCGCAGAGAACGTTATTGTGGGTATAAAGAAAACAATGGGTCATAGTGAATTCTTAAAATCCATGAGAATCATTGAACATAAGGAGAAAATGCTTGTTCGAGGTAGTTTATTATTTCAAAAGTGAGGTGAATTTAAAAATTATGAATACTTCATGCTTTTGGTTGACATATGAATTTTTGTTTAGAAATAATACTTGGAGCCAAAAATATAATTTTGGAAGATTATAAACACAATGTTTGAAACACCTTTTATGTAAAATTGTGTTTGATCATGTTGGTGTACTTTTGTAAAGTGTTGAAACACCTTTTATGTAAAATTGTATTTGGTCAATGACACCACGGAGACAACAAAATAATTGGATGAAGACAATGAGAAGGATAATGATAAATTTGAGAGTAAAGATAAAGTTATTAGATCTTGGGAAGAGTTATAGTTCAAGAGGAACTAATTTGGATCAGGATATGAAAAGAATGAGTATGACTTATTTTATATTCCTAATTACTCAAGACAAGTTACATTTGTGAGCATAACATTTCTTTGTGATGATTTGTAGCAACATACAATATATGATGGTAAGAAGGAAGTTGATGATGAAGATGTGGAATAGGATGGTGATGATTTAATTGATGATGGTGATGTAAGTGTGATGATAAGTTGGATGATGTGACTTACCCAAACACTAGGCTAAGCTCATCACCACAAAAATTGTAATTTCCCAGTATCAACAACCAAGAAATTTCACTCTTAGCCAAACTGAAGCATACCCAATGCCGGGGTATCTGTAAAATTCGAATTCTTAGACTGGTTCAAACTTTTTCTCCATTCCTTTAATTCAAAAAGCATGATAAATGCACATGCAATCATCAAGAAGCATGCATATATATAAAAGAAAATATTAACATGCCATGCACAATAATTAACAACAGTAAACCAACATGTCATAAACACATCTCAGAGATAATAATACGTAGCGAAATATACATTACAAAGAGCATGAACCCCCTTCATCCTGCACAACCTAAGAGCATGAACCCCCTTCACTGCCACACAATCCATTAGGATTTTCACCTCTAACCAGGGCTCCAATGCACTGGTAAGGAAATCTCGATGTTAGAAACTCCCCGGATTCTTAGTTGTATACAATATTGGCATTAATGTCATCATTCTCATGCACACATGCGTCAAATCCTTGCTAGAACACCATTAGTTCCTATAGCCAAAATCCATGGCTCGGTACCTCCAACAATTTTCTCCCCATGCCCACCATCAGATCCAACGTGAGCAAGGAGGAAGGTAATGATGAACAAGGCTCAGGTAACAATGAAGTAAGTAACCAAAATAATGAAGTAACCACCAACTTCCAACCCCTAAAAAACCCACATATATGGTTTATATAATTTTCAAGGCATAACTGTTGACGGGCGAAATTGACCGTCCGTCAACTGGGAGAGTGGAACCGGTCCGGGGTTGTCTAAATAACCCAAGCC